>APFE031142491.1:106978-221616 GCA_000404065.3 Pinus taeda | reverse complement strand
TTTCTTTCAGAGACCACCTCACTCAATTTTGAATCCATCTGGCAACCTAGCTCAACTAAAAACATGAGAACCCATCACACAATGGCTATCCAGAAATGGCAAGGCAAGGCTGAAGAACACTATCACACCTAGAAAAACCCATGCCAATGACAGTGAGAGAACTAAGAACACACATGCATAACCATGCATGCCAAAACTAGGAAGGAAATCACACATGCAAATCGATACCTGCAAATAATCTCGTTGTGGCTGCTTGATCCTACTCTTCTTTTTCTTGATTTTTGCTTCCTCTTTCCTTCTTTACTTTCCTTGATCCAAAGCCGAAGTGCTCCAAGAAACTCTAAGTGTCTAAGAGCGAGAGAGAGAGAGAATAGAGAGAGAGATCCAAGACTAAACTAACAAAATTTTAAACTCAAAAAAGGTTACAAACTAATCCCCATAAGCCTTTTTATTGATGAAACTTCTATTTTCTTAAATTTCCATTATTTTCCTTCATTTTCCTTCTCACATGCAACCTGTGACCTTTCACCTTCCTTTTCTCCTAATTTCCATTATTTTCATAAATAAATTGCCAAAAATGTCATTTTACCTTTCCAAATCCTTTGTCATTGCCTTTTCCAATTTCCTTAGCCATAATAAACCAAACGAAGACCCACACTAGGATTTTTTGCCCAACATTCAACTTGGAATAAGTGTCCCATAACCATGGTTATTATTTTTCCTTCATTAACTTTTATTACATGGAATTTTCACCAGGGTTGTTATAGAGACAATTCTTTATTTTTCTTTTCTAGATCATGTCTCAATGAGACTACTTTAGCTTGTTGTCTCTCACAGTGAGCTTCTCTTTCATCTTGTTGAATGATTAGGCTCCCATTTAATCTGCTAGCTTCTTCTTGTTGAGCATTTATATCAACTATTGTTTTGCTCAACTTCTCATTTTCAAGCTCATACTTGTGCAACTTCTCCTTTTGCATAAGATTTGTTTATGATAACTCCTTGATCTCTTCTAAAGCAAAGATCACATTCTTTATAAAATAAATATTCTCATCTAAATCATATTCTTTGCTAACAAAGGTGCTAGCTCATTGACCACAGATATCTAAATCCATCTTTGTGTCTATGGAATCTTCCACAAGTCTGAGGGGTATCCCTTCCTCATCACTACCAGGGGTACTCTGATTTTCTTCAAAGGATCCCTCATTTTCTATTACTACTAAAGTGGGCCTCTCTTCATAATAACTAGATTTATGAATGTCTTTATCTTCAGAAAAATAATATGTACATCTAGTGTCTAAGTGACCTATATCTTTACAATTAGCATAAAACAAAAGCTTACCTTCTATGCAGCATGGCCTTTCTTCTAATTCTTCATTATCCTCTCTAGAGTGATGAGAAATGGTTTGTGCATTAAGAGGAAGATCATCAATCTTATCAACATCTCTTTTCTGGGATGTTTTCTTTGACCTCTTCCTTCTCTTCTTCTCATTAGTAGTAGCCTTCACATATTCAAGTTAACTGCTTGTGCAACAATGTTCATCAAGCTCCTCTATTTTTGCGTGGCTTTATCCTCCATATAGACATTGCAATTTGTTCAACATTTCCTTTTTTGTCTCATAATGCCTCACTTTATCGATACCTAACTTTGATAGCCCTTTCATGATAATCCTCTTGGATTTTGGACTAAACTCAATGTCCTCTCCATATTCTACAGACAACCAAATATATTCAATGATTACCATCAAATATGCTCCAATTCTAATCCTCCAAAGCTCATAATATGATCCATCCAAGACTGTAACTCCCTCTGGTGTTAGCCAAACTAGATTAGTCATTGTTTTCCTTTGATCTACCTTTAAGCGATTAAGGTAGATCATAATCATAAGAAAATGCTGGATGAATTTTTTTAACTTACTAATTCTTTTGGACTCATATATAATCAAAATTAGTTCTATAATACTAAAACAAATGAATAGTTGTGTAATGAGATAATTTTTTTTGTCTTTTTTTCACTATAATTGAACTACTTAATTATTTTATAGATGAAAGTCTTTCGGATTAATCACATCATTAGGATTGGGTCGACGTTTCAAACCAACTAATGTGGCTCATCCTCACCTGAAGTCAAACTCATTCAAACTGACGAGCTTTATGAGCTTTATTAGCCATTCCCCTTCCATGTAGGGTAATAATGTTAGATCTGAGACTTTTGTGGTCCATATTGTAGATGAATGTCTTTCAGATTAATCACATCATTAGGATTGGGTTGACGTTTCGAACCAACTAATGTGGTTCATCCTCACCTGTAGTTGAACTAGTTAAATTACCCTACACACAAGGGAAATGGTTGATAAAGCTCATCAATTTGAACGAGTTCGACTGCAGGTGAGGATGAACCACATTAGTTGGTTTGAAACGTCAACCCAATCCTAATGTGTGATTAGTCTGAAAGACTTTCATCTACAATATGGATCACAAAAGTCTCAGATCTAATATTATTACCCTACACAGAAGGGAAATCACTGATAAAGCTCATCAATTTGAACGAGTTCCACTGCAGGTGAGGATGAACCACATTATTTGGTTCGAAACATCAACCCAATCCTAATGATGTAATTAATTCGAAAGACTTTCATCTACAATATGGATCACAAAAGTCTCAGATCTAACATTATTACCCTACACGGAAGGGAAATGGCCGATAAAGCTTGTCAATTTGAATGAGTTCAACTGTAGGTGAGGATGAACCATATTAGTTGGTTCAAAACGTCGACCCAATCCTAATGATGTGATTAATCCGAAAGACTTTCATCTACAATATGGATTACAAAAGTCTTAGGATCTAACATACTTAATTATTTCTTTTACATTTTTCAATTAAAAAAATAGATTCAACACTTTCAAAAAATATGAGCAAACTCAACACCTAGATGGAAAAATCAAGCCCCAAATTAATAATAATAATAAAAAAACCACTCATTTGATATACAACCAAAATAAATTTAACCCAAAGTTTACATTACTCGGGAAAAGTATTTTATACTATGAGTTGCGTGACCCTTGAAAACTTTAACATGTGAAAGTTATGTTAAGGACGTCATCTTATCAGTCTCGCTAAGGGTTTAAGAGGTTTGCCATTGTCTAGGCCCACATGCACATAAGACAAGGTAAATTTTGTTACGGGGTTAGCACAACCAGGCCTGGAATTTAATGCCCTGTAGGACGTATTTCATGTTCCAAGACGTATTTGACGACCATTGAAAAAATTTCCACATCAACTTTGACGTGTTATACACTTGTAACTTGTCAAAATGACGTTTAACTCCAAATTTCAACTGTCAAAATTGATAATACCTCTACAAACAAACGTAATGCCTATAATTATGAATGGATTGAACCGGTACAGAAGAGAGTTTGTAATGCCTAGAATTATGAATGGACTGAACCAGTCCAGAAGAGAGTTCAAACTTAGTGGCGTATGGTTTTGGTTTGGAAAGAGAAGGGAAAAGGAGAGTAGGGCAGGGCGATTAATGATTAAGTGCACGTAGGGTTATGGTTTGGAAAGAGAAGGACAAAGGAGAGTAGGGAAGGGGAGTTATTGATTGAGTGCGCCAATGACTTATCGCATCTAGACGTTCACGGATCAAATCTTACAAACTCCAGGTGGCCTCTGCATTGTGAGATCAACACATTTTCTATATATGCGAGGCTTTTGATCCCTGATTCAATAGACATGTTCTCCAGGTAATTTCCTTCATGCTTCACATCTCCTTTTTACTGTCCGACAACAACGTCCACTGTAATAGTAACAGTATGCCCACAATTTCCATAGATTATTTTGTTGAAACTATCAGAGTCTTCTACATCTACTATCGTTAAGAACAGGTTCATAGGCTACTCGGAATAGGAGTACATTGGTGTCATGTCATATTTCTTACTCAGTGAATATGGGTTGTGCCAATCTGAGCTCATAACAATCCTCAAAAGAAGGCCATCCTTATTCAAAAAAAGATCCACTTATACAACCCAACAAGCGGTTCAGTTCTCGAGGGATATAGGATGCACATAACAACATGTAAAGGTCATAAGAAAACCCATATTTTCTTTGTGCCTTTGCTGAGAAGCAGTTCAAACCCAAGCTTGAGTTCATGAAAACATTGGGCCTTACTACAGAAGACTTCAAAAATACCATATCCCTGTACCATTTGTCACTTTGAGTAAGAATCAAAATTGTGTGACAGATGAGAACAAACTAAGGAAAAGTAAATTATACTAGGTCATTAGAGGGTTTGTGTTATTTTCCATCCTGACACTAGGTTTTGAGATTGTGTCTTATATGAAAGGCATGCACTTTCTCCATTGCTGGACTTGCAGAGCATTTTTCATTCCATTTATTCTGAATGGGTATTTGTCAGGGCCACTTATATTGCCCTGCCCCCCTCTTCTGCATTGTGATGTTTCTGATCCAGTCGACACGCATGTCAATGGGGTGCATGTGGATCGACATTAAGAAGATTAAGGTGGTATCCCAATTCGAATTTCCAAAGTTCTGTAGCGGATTTGGAGAACAGTGCGTGTGTAGTCCCCACGTCATGCCCACGTTTATTTAAATCTTGAAATTCTCCTATGCTTTTATATTTTTCTATCAAACATATCTGTGTAAGTTTTTCAATAACCAAAATGTTTTATATTATAAGAAATAACAGTGTTTTATGCCAGAGATAATTTAATTTTACGATGATTGAAGACTTTATCTATTGAATATTTATAGAACAAGATTATTGGTTAATATTTATAATATTTAGACATATTTGTTAATATTTAAAAATAAAATTTATATAAAGGCATATATCATTTCAATTTTTATTATAAATATATATATTTTTATTTTATAAACATAAATATAATTTTATATAATTATTAATTTTATATATTAAATAGTTATAAAGTAAAATCAACTATTAATTTTTCTATATTGAATATCCAGATCACCACCCTCTCATGTCTACCTTTGCCTTCTATATTAGAGAAAATATTATTTAACCTTCATGGACTCTTGCAACATTGTTGTTGTGCTACCCTATTGTTCTTCTATTCACCTTTTCTTTGTTTAAAGCAATTTTTTCAAAATTAGCCTGTCTATATTAGAGAAAAGATTATTTAACCTTCATGGACCCCTGCAACATTGTTGTTGTGCTCCCCTATTGTTCTCCTATTTACCTTTCCTTTGTTTAAAGCAAAATTTTCACAATTAGCATGTTTAACATAACCATTTTATTTAGTGTTTCATAAGGCTTCATGTTGAAAAAAGCCTTATTCGTTTAGCTAATTTAGGAAAAAACAATGTACTCTCAGAAGGAGATTAATGAATTTTGAAATGCAAAAAGTAGTTGAAAAAGAGTTTTTGATAAGGGGAGACCGATATTCATAAATTTGCTTAAAAAGCGGAGATTAATGAAGGTTGAAATGCAAAAAGTAGTTGAAAGACAATGCTTTTATAAAGAAAAGTTGACACTCACAAATTTGCTTAAAACTTAAAAATGAGAGCTTTGAAAAATAAGGTTGAAATGCAAAAAGTAACTGAAAGAGAGTTTTTTTATATAAAGAGAAACAAACACTCACAAATTTCCTTACTTAAAACTTAAAATGAAAAGCTTGAAAAATACTAAAATGTTGTTGAATTTTCATTTGACCGTCAAACAAGAATTTGAAATTCCAGGGCTGGGCACGACACACATGCACATAAGACCAGGTAAATTTTGTTACGGGTTGGCACGAGGTTGCTTCTCGTAATAAATTATGTACGTTTTGTTGAAAAGTCTTAAAGAGAATGGGCACACGAAGTTTGAAGTTGACTCAGTCAGTTTAGGTCTGCAAGTTGCAACATTCATCGAGAAGTAGTCTCCCATTCTCCCATCTTGCACGTTGCAACCTTCTTAGAAAAGTAGATTCACGCTCTCCATACAACCATGGATGGCCTTGATTCACGCCTCGCGACCTTCTAGAGAAAAGCGTTGGTTTCCTATAACCTTCAAGGCGGCGCACATGGATGTATCCTTTTCACAGGAGCCTGCAGTTCCCTACGACCTGCACAGCAGCGTACGCGGTTGTGTTTTTTTTCTGCTCCTTTGGAATTTGACAACGACAAGTCAACATTTCAAAGACGTCTCATAAATTCTATCATCTTCGCATCTGCGTTATTCTTTCCTAAAACAACTTTGTTTGCCCTATTTAAATGGCCCATGTTCTCTCCAATTTAAACATCACCATTGCAATTTGGAATTTGTCCGCTTGCAATACGCTAATTTCTCATAATTTTCAATGGCTGCCTCTGCCAGTGCTCTGTCTCGGTCATTGATTACCTATCCTTTTTTCCGTTACAGGCGTGAATACAGCGTAGTAGCAGGCAAAGTAGGATTGTCCACGGGATCAATTCGGGCGGATCCAAAACAAGGCGATGATAAGGCTGCTGCAGGTTATAGAGAGAGGTCGTGGATGCCGGATCCTGTGACTGGTTACTATATACCGGAAGACCATTTTGGAGAAACTGATATAGCGGAACTTCGAGAAAATATGCTAAAGGAACATTCGACTATTTCTCGCACAGGACCAAATTAACGCTGCTAGATTCAATTTCAAATTAGACAATTACTCTCCTTGTTCAGCTGTCAAGACATTCGACTAAATACATGTGCAGCAGACACTTTTGGTCCGAGAAGATGTACTCTGGGTTGATTTATATTTTATTTTCCCACCTATGAATTGAAAAACGGCACGATGTAAAATTTCCGAATTTTATACTGTCTTATGGTGATAAATTGCTCTGTTTTGCATGAACCACTTAATGAATAAGCCTAGCCTTACATTTATGTTAAATCATAGTGATCAATTCAGTATGGTTTCCCAATAAATTCCGTTGGAAAGGAAGATTGGTTCCTTTCGTTCCAATTAAAATTTGTTATACTGCGAGAGCAATGTTAACAAGAGCATACCGGAGTTTTCGTGGATGTTTAAGCCTAATATGCAAAGATATCCATTTATTTTTGTCATTAGAGGAACATATATCTGAACATTATAAAAGAATCAGGCCCTAATTATGAGGCATTTTATTTGACACATTACCGAATAGTATCGCAAAGTCCTCGTTGGAATGGAAGGCCAAGCACTCTTCATGGTAGCGTAAAGATTTCACCTTAGTTTTTCCTCACGAAAGGAGAAAATCTGAACGATTATCATCCTGTCAAACATTGCGTGACTCAAAACCTCACCTTGACCGCTCCAATTTGTATCCACAAAATGTGCAACGAATATCTTTCATTTTAAGAATTTGTAGGGTTTGGAACGACAAGAGAGCCCAGTTTTGGACGCAGGTAACAATAGAAGTTCTGATCACCTGCGTATTGATTTTAAGAATACTGGAAACCTCCCGCCAGACCGAGATTGCAAAGGGGCAGTTCAAAAACAGATGGTCAGCATCCTCAAACACAGATCTACATAGTGGACATCCTCGAACACAGATCTACATAGTGGACAGAGTCTAGGCCCAATGAATCCTCTCTTGAGTCTTGACTAAATTCTCCCAGGTGAGGATTCTATTGTGGGTCGCTAGCTAGGAAAAAAAACACTTTAATTTCGTTGGAGCTACCCACCCCCAGATGCTAACAATTTCGTGGGTTCAGTTGATTTCTCTTTATGATAAAAGAGTAGACATCCTTTGCAGAAATAGGACTACCAATCATACAATCATCCAAGTAAGGGAATCATCTTGCTCTTTTAGTGCGATCCCAGCTTGGCATAAGTGATAACGAGAGCGCTCCCATTCCAGCTCTAGCTCTAGAAGGATGCCCAACTTTGCAGCATGTGGCCAGTAGGTAGAAAAGAAAAGTGCACACTGTGGGGGGCCAATGTCAACAAGAAAAGAGAGTATGCGGTCCTGGAGGAAGAGGATCAGGGGAGGCGACACGATGTGAGCTCCCTCCAATCCAATGATAGCATCAAGTCCAATAGGAATATTATTCCCACAACCGACCTTCCATTTGAGGTTACTACACATCTATGGTGTGGATTTGACGAGGCTACACCAAATGTAAGAGGTTTTTTCCTTCACTGGAGACCCATCTTGAATCCATTCTTCCAGATTGGCATTGTTAAGATGTTTCTCTCATGCTAGTTCTCGATAATCCCCTCCATAGGTTTTTCGTTAATAGAGCCATGTTGAAGTTCTTGGTATCTTTGATACGCAACCTCCCTCCTCCTTTGTCCAGCAAATAGAAGGGTATCTTGTAAGGTGAAATTTGGACTGGTTTTCAAAGCCCGTCCATAGGAAGTTCGCTAGAATGGAGTCAATATTTCTAATGAACCAATAGTGGCGAAAGAAATAAGTGCATCTAGAAAATAGAGATGCTTTTTTTGAGTTTGATTGCCGATCTTTTGAATATTCAGCAAAAGAAATGAGTGTATCCAAAAATAGAGGTGCTTTCCTTGAGTTTATCTCGATTATTGATTCCTCGAATAGTGAATATTCGGCATATGGGTGTGGTCAAAATTTGACCGTACTATGTTTGTCCAATTGCCAAATATTAGGGGAATCAGCAATGGAGATAAAGATGCCCAAATACCTTGGAAAACAATATAGGTGTGGTCAATATTTGATCGCACCCATGTTCGTCTGATTGCCAAATATGAGGGGAATCAGCAATGGAGATAAAGATGCCCAAATACCTTAGAAAACAACCTGTATCATGACCAACCTTCCACCCAGTGTGAACCATTTATTTTCCCACTTGCTCAGTTTCCTTCGGAATTTATTTATGATCCATGGCCAGACCCTTTTTACATAGCTGCAGGGTTTCAAGTGGAAACCCAAGTACTTGAAACCTTCAGCCAAGCGCTTGACCCTAATGCCAACTAAGACTGCAATCTGTCTAGTTTCATCATCTTCCTCATCAAATACAATAAGCTCAGATTTTTCTTTGTTTATGATGAGACAAGATGCAGTCCCAAACTTGGTACTGACAGCGTGAAAATAAAGCCACTCATAGAGCTTAGCCAGTCTCATGTCACAAATAGCAGGTGGGTAAGATTCCTACACTTTGTAACCCTGTAACCAGTGATAGAGGCGGTCATCCTTGCTGCATTAAGTCCTTTGCTCAGTCTGTCCATTACGAAAATTAAGAGAAGTCGAGAGAGCGCAACCCTGCCTCCGTCCACGAGAAATCTGGAAGAAAATTGTGGGCTCCCTGTTGTAGTTGCACAAGCCATGATCCAATTTAATTGTTGATTTGGAAGACCAATTATCAATAAGATCAACCTGAGAAAGTCCTAGTTGACCCGGTCATCCTATCAAACATTGCCTCACTAAAAAACCTTCCCAAGACCGCTCCAATTTGTATCCCTAAAATGTGCAACGAGTATGTTTCATTTGAAGAATTTGTATGGTTAGGAAAAAGATTTGTTTTCTCATCCACCAAAATTATTAATTACAAAGGACATGTTTATTTTATTATGATAATAAAAGTTTCCACTATAAATGGATTATAATTAAAATTATATAAAAAATAAATAACAAACATTTGTGCTCCCTAACAACGACATTGCAATTTATAGCCCCAACTGTCTATTAACCTCTACAATTTATTGGCTTAAACCAACACCCCTTCTATGGACCACTACAATTTATAGGCCTAAACTAGCTTTATTTCTAATTATTTTCATCAACTAAAATTAAACAAAGTAAAATGATAAAAATCATCAATTTATGTGGAAAATCTAGTAATGGACAAAACCATTTAGACTTTTATTTTACTATGGAGAATTACTAAAGCATGTAAATAGGTTGCATTCATATAAAGAGGTTTTGTTACAATACCATGAGCTAATACCATGGAGTAACAATATTATGTGCCCAAACAACCGTAACCTAGTTAGATTTTAGAAGCACAAAGCAATAAGTAATTAGCTAAACCATCTATTCATTCATCTCTTACAATTTCCCAGCTCTAAGAGATTCATTCAATGTTCAATGTTATATACTTGATTTAGAACTCAAATAACACTAGTTTATTGGCCTATTCTGGCCCATTCTAAACTCTTCTCTAATACCATTCTATCACATACCTAATCCCCTCAATGTTAATAAAGAGTATGGGGCACTATCCTTTTTCCTTTACCAATTTCATTATCAATTCCATTACCACCTTTCGAACAAACCACTCTATCACATACCTAGTCTCCTCAATGCTAATAGAGGGTTTGGGGCACTATCCTTTTTCCTTTACCAATTTCATTATCAATTCCATTACCACCTTTTGACCAAACCACTCTATCACATACCTAGTCCCCTCAATGCTAATAGAGCGTATGGGGCACTATCCTTTTTCCTTTACCAATTTCATTATCAATTCCATTACCACCTTTTGACCAAACCATATCCTCAAGGGGATTTAGGAGGTGTATTCTTAATGCTACTTTTTATCTTGAGCAACCATAAACCTTGATCCCTCCATGATTTGAAGAAGAGATGAGGATCTCGAGGTCTGACTATAATCACTGTAAAATTCCCAATATATTGGGAGTGGAATGTACAAAAGGGATATGATCTCGTAAATATTACCATTTAATCTTGTTGCCAACAAGCACAAACATATCACTAATTACTCATGTCTCTTTTGCACTTCATAGAGCATACACGTTACTCTAGAGCTTAAAATCCCAAGCTTAAACACTTGCTCTTACTACTAGCTTAGTGTGGGATTGAGTTTACATTCTAATCTAGAAAGGGAAACAATACTTTGCCTGCCTTTAGCCATGACTTGAAGAAGAGATGAGGATCTCAAGCTCCGGCTATGCTCATTATAAAATGCCCAATATATTGAGAATGGAATGTACAAAAAGGATACCATCTCACAAATATCATCAATTGATTTGGTTTCCAACAAGCACAAACATACTCTTGTGTACCTCATAGAGTATACACATTACTCTAGAGTTTAAAATCCCAAGCTTAAACACATTCTCTTCCTACCATCTTAGTGTGGGATTTAGTTTACATTCCAACTAAAAAGTGAAACAATCCCTTTCCTTTATATATGTGTACATGAACAACAAAAATATAGAATACAAAGTGATGGAAGAAGAGAGATGGAGCTCTTAGGTGAGGTAAATCTCAAATTGGACACGACCTGCACTCACACCTTGCATTCATCCAGATTACAAAAAATCTACTCTTTTCTCCACACAACACCTTGGCTACAGGAATGTGCCATTGATAACCAGCACGACTTCAATTCATAGGCCAACGCACCTCTCCACACGCAAGATGGTTTTCAAGTCACACTGACAAATGAAACAGTCCCCTGATTACACAACAAAATCAACGATGCCACAAGAAATCCACACAACTCTGGCACTCAGCCACACCATAGGGAAGCATGCCTCTCCAATAAGGCTCTGACACCAAAAAAATAAAATTAGAAGACAAAGCAATGGAAGAAGAGATATACAACTCTTAAGTGCAGCAATGTTCAACCTAGAGACTTACTACACTCACACCTTACATGTATATAAGAAGAAAGAACTTACATATATAGGGTTACAAAGTGGTTGAGGATTTTGAACAACCTCCTCATAAATAGAATCTAAAATTTATACAATATCAATGAGACACAACAAAATGCTAATAATAATATAGCTCTAGAAATTACTCCATTATTTTAACATACATATATTAAAATTTGGTTGAATGGTGCATCCATTCATAATGGATATACTTCAATCAAGCATCAATACAAGGAAGTCTTAGGACACCAATCTAAGACACATATTAATCACCACGGGAAAACAGAAGAAGAGGTAAATCAAATTTGGGATTCAATCGACATACCAACACTTTGAGAGAACTTAACCAATAATGTTGATGTGAGAAGATATTTGGTTCAAGTCTCCAAAGAGGTAGGGGGTTTATCCCAAATCACCAAAAAAGTGAAGGCATTAAGCATCAAGAGAAGCACCGAAGAGGTGAAGATGTTAACCACTAGGAAAACATATCAAAGAGAAATATGTTACATGCTAAGGAATAGCTCTCATATGATTTCAAGGGAAATCGAAGCAGTATATTCTTGTGAATCCCAAATGGGGGATGAATTGAGTCACTCGTGTTGAGAGAAATCAAGCATTGTCAATATTGGAATCCATCAAGTGTAAAGGGTGTAGAATAGTCAATTAGGTATCCTATTGAGAGGAGAATTGATTGAATGGACCATGGACTAAAGGTCAAATCGAATCACCCAGAAGGTTAAAAATTTGGGCTAAGACATCAATGTTCTTTCTCTTATCTCCAAAACAATCACAAGTCTATCTGTTGGCCCCAAGACACTAGGAAGTATATCTCTCATTCCAAAAACACCGACAAGTCTATCCTTTGGACCCAAAATGTTGACAAGTATATCTCTTGGTCCCAAAATGATGACAAGTTTGTTTTCAACTCCAAAACACTAATGATTTTATCTTCAAACCAAAACTGCAATACAAGAGGGATTGATGCTCCTCCTTTTGTTTTCACTATACTTCCTCTTCTCGAGATTCTTCTTTTTACTATCAAATTCTTCTCTCTATCTCTTGCAACCCTTGGCTTAGCATCTCACTTATTTATTTCACTTGCACTTCGTTGAACCATATCTTCCTTGGTTGCAATCACAAACTTTCTCTTCTTTTATTTCTCATTGAGTCTTTGTATTCTTTTTCACAATCCAACATTTAGCTTCATAGATACATCACCATAAATTAAAATTTCTTTCTATGTTTCCTTAAGGCATGACTAAGGCCTGATAGGTCATTAGAGGCCCTCAATATTGACTTAGACTTCATTCATGGCACTGATATGGAAATCCACTTTAGGCCACTAGTTTTCACTCAATAATTCTTGTATGTACTTACACACATGGATGTATGGATATAGTCTTTAACGTGTTCCTATAATATACCTTATCCACTTCTATTCAAGATTTAACTTAGTTATAATACACCAAATATATTTCCACTCACCATACATCTTCCCTCACACCTAGACATTAGAATTCAAAGTAAAACATTCATTCAAAATAGTTATGTACTTATGCATTCATTTAACTAAGACCATGAAGGTAGGCACACAACCTTCTAACATTCTTCACAATGACTCATGTTCAAGGAATATCATGTGATAACTTCATCTCTTAAGAAACCACTCTTTGTGAAATTATCTTAGGAAACCCTAGCAAAAGAGATTTTGAGAGGAATAGCTTCTAATCATCCTTATCAGTCCTGCTCATTTAATTGATCTCATAATGATAGTATAAACCCACAAGTAAGTCTGGTAATCAAACTAATGGTTGATATTTCAACACTACCATCTTAGCCCAAATGCATGAGAAAACTCTATTATTTATAAGTCATTAGATATACTATTTATTTCATATGTTCTATGAAGATTGAGATACCTTAGTCATCTTTATAAAACCAAGCGTATTTCTTTAGCTCTCTTGCTCTCTTAGAAAGAGAGATGATACTACTTTGGCCTATGTGTAGTCCTATAATCATGTGACCTAATCATAGCTACTCCTCAATAGGTCCCTACAAACCATCATTCCCATTGCGTAGTGATCCTTCTACAAGGCATCATAGAACCTATAAATTCCATACTTCTTACATGTAAAGTATAAGCAAGAGTAATAGTTCTCACATGCCACTAATCTAGTAATTCATGAGCTTGTCCCATAAGATTATGGATACTAGTGCAAAGAACCCATAATCTAATAGGATGTATGTGAAAATATTTAAATTAACCAAAGCATATCATCCATTATATTTTAGATCACTCCTCCAATTGAGTACCTTAGCAAAACCAATAGAGCACCCTAGCCATTTAATTATTCACATCAAATGTGTATCATTCAATAAAAAAATCATCACACGCTTGCTAAGATTCATCTGACCATAGAACAAACCTACAAGTTGATCAACCAACATGCCAATTATCTACACTTGAAATATAAGTCACTAATGTAACCTATACAAATAGGCTTCCCTATCCATAAGTTATATCTCAGCTAGGTTATAAAGCTCCTCTACAAGAGTTTAATAAGAAAAAAATAGACTCCACACATGCAGAATGTACCAATACTGATCTAATTCATGAATTTTTCTTTTCTGAATGTATTTGGGAAACCAAATCGAGTTCTAATTTCCCTAAATTCTACAATGATCATTATCCTTGAGAATAATAACTCTATACTTGTGAAATAACATATCTACTTTTCCAATTGCATGAGGTCCTCTTGTAATTATATGAATCACTGTCTACATCTCCTCACTTGTGGGTCATCGTCAAACTATGTCTTCCACCCAATATTGTCTCTTTGAATCTCGCGCATTAAATTTTCTTTTCTCAATCTTTTGTGATCCTCTCTTCATTTCCCAACATCATCCTTCATCCAGGAACTTCCAAGCATGAGTACTCTCACTTTATATTTTCCATTAATTATAAAAGAACCACTGAAATACCACCCAGCCTTCATTATCTTCAAAGAGGGCTCTCTTAGCTACCCCATTCAATGAGTTTTTACTAGTAGGGATAAAGGCAAGGGAATAATTCAAATTTAAATTTACTTAATGGATTTCATAAGGATACTCAAGAAAATTCTAAATAAACACCTAACCAGTCCTCATTCCTTCCCACTCATAGTATCATAGCCTATATCAATGGTTGTATGTTCCCAATTAGTTGTTTCAATATATTTTTTAATCAAGCAATAGATTACATATACATTATTTCTAAATCCATCCCGTTCATCTTGTCATATTTGTTAGTGTAAATATTTCAGAGAAGTGTACAAAAAATACTTCACTTAAGTCACTAGTGACAAGTGACCCTAATAATAAAAAAATGGTTGTCTATGCTTCAGATTTGAAATGAAAATAAAAGAAAAACCCTACAACAAAAGATCGTATGCAACCAGAAAGATATAACAACAAAGATAAAAGTGTAGCAACCCAATGGATCATATGAATAAGCAAATTTTATTAATAGAAATAATACACCTAGTGAGGAGAACTTATAAACTTGGGTCTATAGATCCCACTCTATGAGATGGGCCATTTTGATGTCCTTGTGCTTCAATGGTCTGTTTCTCTCTCTCAGCTTGCAATGGGAAAAAATAAAAAGTAGCTTAAACTTAAGTGGAAGCTCAAATGTGATCAAATGATAGTGGTAACATTGAGAATGATCAAGGTGAAGAATGAACAAAAAACCATATTATTTATAACAAAGTATTGAGCTAAATTAGGAATTGGAATATAATTAAATATCATTGACCAAATCAAAATATAATTATTGGGAATACTTTATTATATTTTTTGGAGAGCGAAAAGATATTCAAAATGGTCAAATATACTTAATTAGAAAGTGGTTGAAGTGATTAACAAATAAAAATGATTTATTAATCACTTTGTGAGAATTAAGAAAGAAATAAGTATTAAATAGTGGTTTAATAATTATCTCATAAGGAAAATATGGAATAAATAAGGAATAATAAATAAATAGTGACTTATTTAATTATTCCAAGGTGATTAAGTAAAAAGTAATTATCAAATAATGATTTGATAATTATTTCTAGATAAAATTACATAAACAACGATTTGTTAAATTATTCTCATGGGGTTTATGAATTTTAATGAGAGATAATTTAGGAAAGATGGTTTACTAAATTATTTCCTATGGTGAAAGTGGTTTCACTATGGTAAAATTATTCCTACATTGTGTAGTTTTGATCCACCTTATAGTAATAATGGCTAGGTGATCATTTTTGGGTGAATAATAAATTCCCCCAACATAAGAAGCGTAAGAGCAAATCAGATGACTGAAATACGTTGTAGGTTTCACAGACTCCAAAGGGGATTCATATATATATATAATATATATAATATATATATATATAGAGAGAGAGAGAGAGAGAGAGAGAGAGAGAGAGAGAGAGAGCAAGGCAAGGAAGGACTAAGAATGGTGGGGGTGAGACCTACTTAGTTGCTAGAAGTCTCCTTTTATTAGTAAGTACATAATCTCAAATGAGGCGGGGGAGGCATACACATACCCGCCATGATAACTGAGTAAAAATAATAATGATGTGCCAAGCAATGTGAGTTTGAGAAACAAAGTACATGATACGTGATATGTTGGCATCAATGGGCCGAAAAGTGTTACAATGATGCAATGAGTCCCATATACACAATGCGCTTGGAAAACATTGACCAGGACTAAATATAACAACATATGTTGATCTAAGTACATGAGAAATAATCACCCCCCAATCTAACATGGTGAGGGGGGGTCACAACCAAAGAATATTTTCTTAGCAGGAAAGGGCTCTGAAGATCTAAATGGACTATCTAAAGGAGACATGCATGATGTGGGCACTGCAAGCAGTGGAAAACAAGCTAGTCAAATCTACTGAATTGCATCTGACGCTGGATCATGATCTACTATCATCCGGGCTTGTGGAGGGCTACCTAAAGGGTAGCCCTTTCATGAGGTCTAGAACATCTTACACACACCCCAAAAATGTTGGTACAATCTATTGGATCACTCGTCCAGCAAGTGTATGATTCTCGATCGTGCGATAATGAGTTGGAGTCGAGCACACGAGAAAAAACCAAGGAAAAGGGAAATGATAGTTCCCTTTGCTTGATATGAGGTACTGATCAAGGATGAAGGCTGGAACCAAAGTACACTTCCCTCTAGACCGCTTGACTGGAATAGATGTGCTGAAGTCGACAGAAGAGGGTCTGCCAAAGTTGAGGCAATGATGATTCCTCAACAATGGCATGATAGATATAGTAATGTGATTGATATACTGACACCGAGGATGATGATGGAGGGAAGATATGAGTGGTGGAAAGATGACTTTCCTTGTCAAAGCATATTTTTTGAGTTTGACTTGGAAATGGTTGACTTGATTCCAAAGGGGATGGTCAATTATTCAGACAGAGGCTTTTCAAAGATAGGTCAGTATAGGTAGAGGCCAAATATGAGTGAAACGGGATGAATGCAATGCAACAATGGATGATAGACTATAACAAGACATGGTGGGACTCTAAATAGACTCCATGGATGCAAGGGTGACCCATCTTTGATGCTCTAAACAAGGGCAACTCAATCATGCTGCCACATGGGGAAGGCCTAAAGGGGAGCATTAAAAAAATTATTAAATTATGGTTACCCACAACAAAAATCAACACATAAGTCAACAAGAGCAAAGGAAAAGTGGTACAAGAGTACAAGTGACTCATATGATAAGAATTGATTTTGAGAGGTGGTAAAATGAAACCTCATGGAAAATATGGCTTCCCAGTGAAGTGTCAAATTACCAAAAATAAAGAGAGACCCATTGTAGATCTCAGTGAGAGATTTCTAATGGTGTTGATGGTTCATCAAACCGTGCTACGGTTTGCTCGTAATGGTCACAAAACTAAGGTTTTTAGTATAAAAAAGGCTTCTTGTCCCCAAATCCAATTCATTTTCATAGTGAGTTGTTGGAGAATTTGGAGAGAAGGAGAAGACCCTAAACCTTGAAAAGATCATGGCGGACAAACTGACTTTCATAATTCATATTAATTGGTTTTCAAGTAGGTAACCTTACTTGTATAAAATGGCCTTAATGCTTCTATGGAAGGATAGGTCCTGGTGAAGAATCAAGGTAAGAAAGAAACACAGGAGTGAAATACTAGAAGAAGTTTAGGATCATCCCCGCCCACCATGTAAAACATGGGGACCAGGTTTTAAATGTGGCATCACATAGAGTAGAATGTTTGAAGATATGGTATTAAGGAACTACTATATGCAATGTGTATATGGCTCATTGGAGTGACCGATAGGAAAAGTTATCTGAGGAATGGAAGGATAATTGACCATACCTAGATCATTGGGGTCTAGGCCAAGACTTTTGTTAATCAAGTGGGAAGGTGGCTAGGGGTTCCATCATGCCCCTAAGAATGAGAGATTACCCCCTATCATATGATGATGGAGGGAACTTATCGGGTAGGCAAATGTAGGAACGATGCCCATAGATGGATAATTTTGTGTAGTGCCATTGTGTTCCAAGTGTTCAAATAAGGGATTCAAGCATTCGACCTAACTGGCACAAGATCCTCCAGAGGACGATGAGGAGATGTAAGGGCATATATTGTTGGCATTATGATACAGGTGTTGTCCTTGATAGCAACTCACTCAGATGAAAGTTCATATTGCAACAGGTCAACAGAAAATGATTATAGATCAGACTCGAAGGAATGAAGAAAGAGAGGTATATGTTGGTTCACTTTGTCCAAGGCACATATACACGTGGTTTAACATAACAAAAGTAGTGTATAACGTATACACGCACTTTCACAGGAGGAAAAGTGCGTACATGTTGGAAAACCAAGATTTTGGTCCAAGGTAATAGGTTCGAGGCATTTGGTCCAAGGTATTGACCTTAGGTATTGGGTCCAAGGTATTAGTCCTAAGTGGTTTTGGTCCAAGGTATTGAGAAAGGCCTAAGAGTATATAAGGAGGAGAAGATCATTAGACCAAGGGTGCAAGCAATGAGATTCAAAGGAATACTTCTATCTAAAGTATATATCATGTTGCAGGGTTATGTTTGGGACTGGATCTGAAATTTTCATGTGCACCTTGAGTTCAAATTGGATCAGGAATCATGAGACTTGAAATGACTTATTCTTGAATGATCTGATATTGGTTGAGACCAGATTTGATATTTTGCGCCTATTCTACTTGTTATCTATCATGATCTGGGTTTTTCTAAAGTCTGAGATTGCAGCAAATTTCTGAGTCAAAATTTGCAGATCTATACGCAGGTTTGTCTCAGCCAAAGCGCATGTACACGCAAGTTCGACTCTTTCAAGTAGCGTATGCAAAAAGAAAAGCTTCTGTTCAGATCCGACTGATCTATTTGATCAAATTATGTTGTTTTATTGTTTTCTGTCAATGAAGTCCTCTTAGATCTGAACGTAGAACTGTTGTATAAGGAAATTGACTTTGATTGTTTGATTAATTGGGAAGGAAGGGTGATCCTTGCTGCTATCTATTTTGAACTCTATAATATGACAATAGATCTTCAGAATGTCACTGATTGGTACAGTCTATTGTTCAGAAGTTTATGATTCAGTATCTTTAGAGACATATGCAGGTTGGGTTAAAGGAAGTAGCATATACACGCAGGTTGGGTTCAACCAAGTAGCGTATACACTCTAATGCATGATTTTTGAGGTTACGACTGGTTTTGAATGATGATGCAAGCTTCTGGGTTCAACACAGTGTTCTAGTGTCAGTGATCTGATTGTTCAGATTAACTGAATATTGGTTGATGTAGTTTAAGTTTAAAAGGCTTTGATGGGTCCAGTGTGAAAATTTGATGAAACGTGGCCTTCAGTTTGTGGTGTTGTTATCTAGGAGTATCCAGTCTGAAAATTCATGAAACATGGTCTCTAGTGGAAGAGTGAAGTTTTTGTAGGCTAGCACCTACGTACCAGTAAACATATTGGCTAGTACAAGAGCTAGGGGGTTGTAGCTCCCTTCCAATAGAAGCTGGAAAACAAGAGAATGTTGTAACCTTCTACAGGTAGAAACCTGCGTACTAGTATGAGTCTGCACCAGTACGAGATTGTAAACAGATTCTATTATTATTAAAAGAAGACAGAGACGATAGCAGTAGGTGGTTTTTACCCACATTGGGTTTCCACCTTAAATCTTGGTGTTCATGTGTGTTGCTTATGTGTGATGCTTTATTTTGCTTTTACTACACTATCTAATAAATCTCTAATATATTGGTTTAAGCTCAACACATGATAAACTATCTAAATCACAAGTTCTCTGCATATACGTTGGTTTTTTTAAGCACAGTCGCGTATACACGCTATTTCACTTCACTGAAGTAGTGTATATAAATATGTTTGGGAAATAGAATTATTGATCTGATAATACTGATTCACCCCCCTCTCAGTATTATTTCCAACAATTGGTATTAGAGCAAGTCCTTCAGAAGAGGCTTGATTGCTTGAAGGGAGATCCATCAACATGAATAATCAAGAAAGCATGGGATCCATCAGACCGCCAATCTTCGATGGGAGCAACTTTGTTTATTGGAAAATAAGAACCAAAACCTATCTACAATCGCTTGGAACAGATGTCTGGGAAATTGTGGAAGTAGGATATACATTTCCAACAGTGATTCCTACAGATACAACAGGTAAAAAGCAATATGAAACCA
Organism: Pinus taeda; assembly: GCA_000404065.3. Lineage (NCBI taxonomy): Eukaryota > Viridiplantae > Streptophyta > Pinopsida > Pinales > Pinaceae > Pinus > Pinus taeda. Next base: position 201,319 of record APFE031142491.1, on the reverse strand, counting down.
ATGCCAAAGCTGTCAATACTTTATTGAGAAGTCTGTCACAATCAGAGTTTGACAAAGTCATGCAGCTCAAATCAGCCAAAGAAATATGGGACAAAAGCATTTTGAGATATGAAGGAGACTCTGAGGTAAAACATGCTAAGCTTCAAACTCTTAGAATTCAGTATGGAACTCTTAAGATTCATAGTGATGAAAGCATAGCAAGTTACTTCCTATGTATAGATGAGGTTGTCAATTGTATGAAGAATCTGGGTGTGGAGATTAAGGAAGTTACCTTAGTTGAGAAAGTTTTGAGATCCCTATCTGCTAAATTTGAATCCAAAGTGTCTACCATAGAAGAAAAATAGGATCTGTAGAATATCACTATGACGCAGCTTCATGGAATCTTAACTGCCTTTTAGATGAGAAAAGGAGGACCATTAGATATGAGATAAGTCTCATTCAAAGCTTCAGCAAAAGGAAAGGAAGAACACAATGAATCAGGACATATTTCAGAAGAAGAAGATGAGGTAAACTTTGTCAAAAAGCTTCAACGGGGTTCTCGAAGATTTAGAGGTAAGTTACCTTTCAAATGCTTTTCTTGTGGTAGAGTCAGTCATTATGCTACCAGATGTCCTCATAAAGATAAATTTGAAAAAGGAAAGGAATATGCAAAAGGGAATAGAAAACAAGTTATGAATAAAAGGAGTTACTATACTCATGAAGATAGCGATGGTTTATCTAATAGTGGTGAAGATGAAACTAGACAAGATTATAGACTTCTCATGGCTTATGACGATGATAATTTTTGGGATGCTTTAGAAGAGAAAGACCTTCATGAAGAAATATCTAAACTAAAAATCTATTTATAAGAAAAGAATATGATTATAAATACCTTGACATACCAACTTGCTGAAAAAGAAAAACACAATGAAAAACTAAAATGTGAAATTGTGGGTCTAAGAAAGGATCTGGAGAAAATGAAATCTCTCAATCTTAGATTTGCTAAAGGATCAAAAACTTTAAATGAAATTATCAAAGTTCAGTGTTCTCCTTTGATAAAGACAGGTCTTGGATATATTGAAGACGCATCTCAATCATAGAAGCCGTCAACCTCCACCAAAAGCTATATTGATGCAGCAAAGACCAATGAACAGTATGACAATCATCAGTAAAGAGATAAAGCAGATCACCAGGTAAATCAAACTCAATTTACTCCAAGGATAAATAGAAGCCACAACCAACCTCAGGTAAATCATACTCAATTTGCTCCAAAGATGAATATCAATAGAAACTATAATCACCAGGTCAATAGATTCGATAGTCGCAGGAACTTCTTTAATGGATAATGCTTTTCATGTAATAATTTTGGACACAAAACCATCATGACTAGAGAAGCAAGAAATCAAAGGAATGTAACAGGGATCAAGAAAAGTAACTATAATAACTTTTCTCTTCTTGAAAATGAAATAGAATGCTCAATCTATAACAACATTGGTCATGAAGAATCTTAACGTAGGAGAAAATTTCGGCAAACATCTCAAAAGGAGCAAACTCCATTAAGTCCCAAGGTATGGAGAAGGAAAGAATCTCAAACAAAAAGATGTGGTATAGCCTTGTATGCAGAAGGACAAGAAAATCAGTGGCACATCGACAGTGGATGCTCAAAACACATGACAAGTTACAAAGAAAAACTTCACTCATATAATGCCTTAGAAAACGAAAAGAATTTCTCATTTTGAAAGAAAAGGTTAAAGCTGGAAATGTTATGTATGTAGACGGTTTAAAGCATAACCTGTTGAGTGTTAGTCAAATGTGTGATCAAGGAAATGAAGTGGTGCTTCGATTAAACAGATTTGTTGTTTGTGAGCTTGATACAGGAGAGACTGTGATAAAAGGTACAAGAACTCCAAACAACTTATACATACTCAAGGGAGGACAACAACAGTGATATCTAAGCAAAAATGATGAAAATTGGCTGTGGCATAGAAGATTGGGACATCTAAGATTTTCTCAAATAAGAAAAGCATGCAGCTTCAAGGTTGTTCGTGATCTTCCAAATATCAGCATCCCAGAAAATACAATATGCAAACCATGTCAAATCGACAAGCAAACCAAAGTTCACTTCATGGAAAAGGAAGGGTCAACTAGTAAGCCTCTTGAACTTGTCCATACTGATTTATGTGGACCATCAAGGAAAAAGTAACCTTGTGGAGAAGAATACTTTATTTTGTTCATTGATGATTTTTCCAAAATGTGTTGGATAGGTCTTCTAAAGCATAATGATGAAGCTTTTGAAAAGTTCCAAGCCTTCAAAGATTTGTGGTGAGCTCCAGTATTGTAGTAATAATGTTGCAACTCTTGGGGCTTCCTTCTTTACTTTTATCAACCCAGTAGTTCGTAACAAACTTGGAAGTGATGGTGCTGTATGCACAAGTACTAGCTCTTACTGTAGGCTGTCACTTGGTCAGCTGGTGCAAGATCACTAGGAGCTTAAGCCAGCTTCTATGGATTCTCAAAAGAAGCTTTTAACTATGGTGAAAGAAAGCTAACTCTACAAGGACTATTCTACTTGCAGAAAGAGAAGGAAAATTGAAATGTAGCGCAAACCCTAGCAAACCCTAGCAAACCTGCTAACCCTACTTTTGTAGGAAAAGAGATGAAAACTGATGAAATGAGTGCCATTGACTACTGAAAAGGTAAATTTCATTTATTCAAGCTACTTCTGAAAATAAATGAGAAGAAAACATATTTTTGTGCTTTTGAGTGTTTTTATGTGGAATTATTATGCTTGTGATTTATCTGGTTGTGATTGTGCAGAGGTTTGGTGGAAAAGGAAGATGGAGTTGGCTTTTGCAGAGGGTGAGGAAGGTGTGGAGAGGTCCTAAGAAGCCCCTAGTACTCTTCTGAAGACTTTCATAGTGATCAGACTTTGAAAAATCACTCAGAGGAAATTCTACAGGAGGTTGCAGGGGATCTATAGGAGGATCTACAAGAGGAGGCTGAGAGTTATTTTTGGAGTTTTGAAGGTGGAAAAATGATGGGAAAGAGTAACTGAAGACTAGATGAAGGTGTTGAGGTGTCTGGAGCTTGTCAAGGAAGATCAAGAACATGATGGTTGGATTTTTTCAAATAGCAAGAAAGAAGCTTATGGAGAAAACACAAAAATTAGGGTAGATTGGCTGAATGTTGCGAATGACTTGGGAAATCTATGAGAAGTGAACTGGTGCTGGCTATTTTATGGATGTATGGTGAGCTAAGGTGTCCTGCAAGAGATGTGCACATCTACTTACAAAAACTGATCAAAGAAAGAATGAACTATACTATGAAAACATAAATTTCTCTAGCTTGACCTAATTTCTGACCTACAAATAGAAAATGCTGAACAGTAACCTTTGAACAGAAAATCATGCAGAGAGATGTATGGTAAAATAACAGGAAATGATCTAGGCAACTGAATCTGAACCAATATATCAATTTTCTCCAAATCAAGTCATCACACTAGCAGTTGCATGGAAGAGCAAAAACTGTGTTTTTGGTGGCAGTAGTAGTGCCTTGACCTCAAATAATAGTCCCAGGAAGGGATAAAGGAGTTCAGGGCCTGTTGTTGGCCCTTTTGAATCTTATTCTATCACTGTAGTAACCTACTTGAGCAACTGAAACACAAAAACAGCTATGCAAACCATCAAAAGCAACCTAATCTAACGAAGTAAAATGAATATATGTAATAGAAATTAACTCATGAACTGAAGCAAAAAGATATAAGTATAGAGTAGGAGGTGTTGGGCAGCTTGGGTTGGGTCCTAACCCAAGAGCTTCAGCCCTTTGAAAGAGATCAGTATTGGCTCAAAAATGGTTTCATCTTCATTATCAAAAATAGCAGTCACGTTACATAAATTGTTCTAAAAAAGGAACTCGAAAATGAGCTGAACACATTGCTGCACAAAAGTGCGAAAATCTACTAATGACTGGTTAACCTACTGAGGCTCTAAGCCTCCTTATTTATACAAATGGATTCCTCCAATTGTCCTCCTAAAATCAAGGAGCTCGACTTCCTAGAACTGGAGATAAACAACAGTCCTTCTTTACTTGCTCGGCTGCCCCTTGCAATCATCAATGTGGAACTTTATGCTCCGAGTTGTTGATGGAGGATTCAAGGAAATGGGTCATAAATGAAGCAGACACCCCCCCTACAAGTCCTCTTCCCTGTTTTCCTCGAGTTTTTGGCTACCATTTTCTCATAAATCCCTTGACTTTGTCCAAAATTGACCAAAAAATCTGCATAAGGCACACATTAGACTACATGGGAAAATGACTAACCCAATTCACTCTATTAGCATAAATATATTCAAAAACATGAAATAAACTAATGATAATGGTGGATTAAGTTGAAATAAGAGGCAGAATGAGCCCATATTTACCCATTTCTGGGGCTCATCATCACCCCCCTACTGAATTGGATGCTCATCCTCTGAGCAACTAATCTAACTCTTCATCCTTGATAGCTCTAACAGATTCCCTGACATCCCATGCCTTTGATGTGATAACTTCCTCTTTATCATGGAAACCTGCCTTCCTATCCACTTCTTCCCACTGTTTTTGTTGTTCCTCCTCTTTTACTCCTTCTAGCAATCCTAGAAGCAGTGGAGGACTGAATTTAAGGCCAATCCAATTTGCCTTCAAGCTTTGCATTGAGTGCTTATACAGGGGCACTCTCCTCATGGCTGCCCTCATCCTATTTGGGGAGTGATACTCCCTGATCTGTAGGCTGTGTGGCAATATATTCCACCTTCTCATGCAGGCATGAATGCAGTCATCTCCAAACAATCTCTCCATGTCCTCGAAATGAGCAATAGCTTGAGATTGCTTGTCAACATAGTCAGGGACAACTTCAGGATTAGCTACAAGGTGTTGGTGGGCATAGATGAGAGCCATGGGCTCTGCTGGTTCTGCTCTAATCATCAATGGTTCATTCAGTTCTTTGGCCATCATTTTCTGGATTTCCACTGCCCTTTTCTCTTCATGGCTCATCCAAGATGCCATGGCCATCAGCTGCATGTCTCCCAACACAGCATTTGGATCCCACAAGTTCATGTCAGTAAGTGCCATGTTGTGCAAGTAAAACTCCTCTAGCTTTGCTTTGTCCTCAGCTGAACTATGATCATATAAATGCATAAATTGGCCATAATCCTGAAAATGTATTGTGCCCCTCTCGGCTAGTGTCTTAATCTGAAATTGGAGCCATTGATCCTTGAGGTACACGACATATGATTTGGCTGGCTGCCTGCACTTTAATGCCTCCATAGCCCAGCTGGCCATGCAGGATAATTGGGCTTCCTTTTCCTGTAGCTGCCTTTTCAAAATCAACACCTCATTTTCTGCTTGGGATTCTCTTTCATGTTGTTGTTGTATTAATGGCTCACTATCTGCCTGGGGTTCCTCTTTCTGTTGCTGTCCTTTTAAGATTGACAACTCATTTCCTCATTGAGGTTCCCTTTCTTGCAACTGCTTCTTTAACATTTCATTTTCTTCCTCCAATTGAGCTCTTCTGATGCTTTCTGTATGCCTGACCATGCTCAATTCTTTGCCCATCTCTCGCAACTTGTTTTCCATGTGCCCAATGTCTTCCACCCCTTTTGATTTTGCAATCTACATCCATGTATGGGTCCTGACTCTTTCCTTTTCCATCTCGAAGAAAAGATGGACTACAAACTTTTGTGGGATAATCTTCCCACCTTCCAGAAGGTTGTAGTAGGAGCCTAAGTTAGGCTGAGGTCCAGGCTTTGGTAACTCTTTTGCCTTGTCTTTCTCCTTAGTTTGTTCTTCTGCCTTCTTTTCAAGTTTTTCATTTTCTTTGAGCTTTGCCAATGTCTCCTGTAGAGAGGTCTGCGCCTCCTGTAGGACTGTTTTAGAGTCCATTAGTTTGATCCTTTCCTTCCAAGTAGAGGTCTTAGGACTTCCTCTTTCATAAGTGATGGGGGTTTTGGAGGGAGATTCCTCCCTTATTGTAGTAGGTACATCCTAAATGATGATGGGCTCCTTTGAAGGTGGCTGAGGCTTCCCCATATTGATTCTAGTGCTCTTTCGAGCCTTGAAGTACATAGATGGTTGTCTCTTTCTTTTTCCTTTGGGCTTGGCTGGAGTACTAAGTGTAGCAAGAACAATTGTTGCTTCTCTTGCTAGTGTCTCATGAGACACTTCTTCTTGTTGTGTTTCTTCTTCTTCTTCTATTGTTTTTCTTGTTTCTGCTAATTTTATGTCTACTGTCTCTAACTCTGTTTTATCCTCTGCTTGTTTAGTTTCTACCTTTCCTGTGACAGTATTTTTCTGAGCTGGGGACATACTTGATGATCAAATGAGTTAGAATTTTCTACTATCTATTTTCTTAATATCATGTTGATGTGTAGTTGGATTATGCATGTTGTCGTAGTGCAATTTACCTTAGTGATATTTTCCTGGGTGATATGATTTATGTTGTAACATTTTCTTGGTACATAGCTGGAAGTGTGTTTGATGATGTAGTGCCCTTGTTGATGTAATTTTTTTATATGTTTGAAGTAAATGGTGGGGAGGGAGGGTACTGCATACTTCTTTGGTGATCAACCCTTTTCCTAAGATTTGATGAGGTATCATGATATAATAATCCATTAGTGGTGCACCCTATTTTCAAACTTAGGTGGAACTTTTATTTTGATGTTACGATGGTGGGGCTTTGTTCGGAGAACAAATTATTTGCATGGTACAACAACCATTGGATTGAACCCCCTTATTGGCACACATTTTCATGATGATTTAATCAATTGGTGATTATTCAAGGGTTGGGTTGTAGTTTTGTTAGAACATTAAACTGTGTGGAAACATGTTGAGGTTGAATTAACCATTTAATGGTTAATTCAAACTATTTTATCTAGATTAAGTTAAGTTGCTTGAATGCCATACTTGGTAATTATCATACTTTAAGGGGTTTATTTGGAGGAGACTTAGGTTTTTATAGGGAACACTCCTTTCTTGGTAGTCTAAAATGGAAAACAATAAATGGAAACTTAACTTCTTATGTGAAGTCACCGATGGGGTTTATATGTAGTGAGCAGAGTCATTAAGATTAATACCAATTGGTTGGTTGAGTTTGTTGTCTTTATAGTTTACTTCCTTTGACCTAGTGGCTTCATAACTTAGTGCGAGGGTGGCATATATCCTAAATACCTATGGTTGGTGGAAATGACTCACATAAAGTCGATTTTTCTACTTTCCCTTGGTGGGAAGACACGTCTTTATCTTTGTTATTTTAGAATCTGCTTCTTTATTTTGTGTCATGTTTATGAATTTGTGCATGTGAATGTTCCTAAATTTGGTTATAAGCATGTTTTCCTTGAATCTCAATAATCCTCAATGAAGTTTCCTTGCATTCTCGCACATGCATTTGCATATTATTTTGGGTCATTCATCTTTTCCCAAAGAAAACAACCTAATCATCTTATTTATAGAGGGAGTACCTATATATGGCTTCTTAGCTTGTATAAATAAAAAATAGTAAATTTTCATCGATTCCATATTTTCCAGAGTTTAGTTCATAGTAGTTGTCCACTACATGAAGTATTTCATCCATATTTTCACTGAAAAGGATGTTTATTTAGTGAAAAGAACACCCCCTACACTGAAATTGTCAACAAGAGACCATGGTAATACATGTGTTTGGGAGGGGCTAATTAAATAGATAGCTTCACTTCTATTCATAGAGTCAAAATAGGACTTTGGTACATGGAAGGGAGAGGCCCTCTAGTGTGCTCTTGATCTGAAACTTGGGGGAAATAGTGCAACATGAACTGCTAAATGTTATACTTCACTATTAAACTCATATGAGTAAGAGATTAGGATGGAATTTGGAAACAATATCACATGCAATTCTTACTCGTGCTCAATGGAAAATATTAATAAATGTGGAGTCACCCGGAATCCAACATAGAACCATTTGCGAGTGCCCATAGATTTCCAAAAGTCTAATGTGATCTACCAAGCAATATTGAGAAGTGTGCACATTGCGATGAACTATGCTCTATTGTTGGTGGGACTTCCAAGTCCATGTTTGAAAGATAATGTCTCACTTGAGGGTGTTAAGATCCATCCTCTAGTGTTGTTGAGTCTATGTGTTCCCTTGAGAGGCACCATCAAAATATCCTATAGAAATTTTATAATTTTATTTCAAAGGTATGATAGTGCAAGGAAGCCTCATCTTTGGTGAGGTGCACAATAAGTGAATTCTTGTCTTCAAAATGTAGAAAATCTTGTAAACATTTGGAGGTTTATTTTGGAATACACCATTGTTTTAAGCTAGTTAAATGGATTAGATCACCTCTAGAACCAAAATTTTGTTCTCTTCTATTTTAGTTGTAGTCCATTCATTGAATGCCTCAATTTTATCTCCAATCCATTGTTGTTGCATTTTACATAGTCTATGAGTGATGGCCCATATGGTGAGATGAAAATGAATCAAAATGTGATTTCATGCTTTCATGTTATTCCCTTAAGAGTGCAGTGTTAGGACTTGCCCATCCTCTTCTTATAAGCATGTTTAGGTTGCGATTGCACCCTTGATTTGAGATTTGGGGCCCCAACCTTGGTTGTAGATCATGTTCTTGCATCTAGAGGGTCTAAACTTGTGCTTGAATACCATGTTTGGTGCAAACATATTCACAAAGATTCATCAATTGATTTCTTATCATCATATACATCAATTTATATGTCATTTTATATACATGCACATAATCAATCTTCCGAAAACATGGTTGATCTTTGTGTGCCTTAGACCATTAAATGTCACAAATCATAGTAACATGTGCTTGAGTGTGGGTTGAGTAATTGCATTGTGGGAGAACTAATATGCATCTACAATGTATATCAAAAGAAGAAAGGTGCATAGTAGAATGCATGTGGGATCATAAGAGATGCATCATGTCATTATAATAGCAATATAAATATAAAGGGGTATAAAAAATGTTAATGAAAAAATGGATACCTACAATATCTAGTGAAAGTAGGGGTTTTTAAAATTGGGAAGGTGTATTGGGTTTGTATTTGTTGGACACCTAATCCTAAAGGGTTAGTGTGGAAGCCGAATGGACAAAGCAGTCCAAGGGACCTTGGGATGTGAATCCCAACGGTCACCATATTGTACTATAAATGTACATCTATTGTTAATAAAAAAATGAAATGAATGCCTTATCTTTCCTACTCTCTCGTTCACCATGTCTGTTTAACACTATTATTCTAAATTCACTTGCACCTGAAACCCATGAAGCAAGTTTACAATAATAATTTTGTTCTCTTTATTACATCATTTACATCAGTCATAATTACATGTCATTATGAAAACCGAACCTAGTTACACTTTCTTCAACAATAAGGACCAGAGCTCAATTACCTTGCATCAGGCTAACAAGATTATGTAGTGTACAAGATGATAAAACACTTTAGACCCTATCTATTAAAAAAACGTTGTGTTATCTTTGTTCCACACCCAGTAGTCAGATCACTGTTTGTTCACAGGCGCTACAATATGCTTTCACATCCTTATGCAGAATTGGCCGCCACAACCCAGCACGCAGAACTTTCTACATTGTTTCTTTACCTGCATAATGTCCTCCTGCAGCTCCTCCATGAGCCTCCACAAGGATGCTGCTTCGTTCAAAGTCAGGTACATAACATCGCAATATTTCATCTGACCCCATTTTGTACAAGTGCCCTGCAACGACGGAGAAGTTTGTCGCGCGTACTACTAACTCCTTCTTCTGTTGGCTTATATACCCTTCTGGGGCAGTTCTCGTTGTTAAGAAATGTATGATATCTTCAAAGTGACTATCCGTGAGACGCATTGCAAAGAGTTGTGCATCAGGAAACCCTTCCTCTAAATTAGTAGGTTCCTGTTTCAATGCGCGACAAATGATCAAGTCCCACAATCAGTTATCTTGGCTTCAAAATAACTTCAAAGTCATACTCCTGGAAGAACAACAACAACCTACAGATATTCCCCCCCAACATAGGCTTATTGACCAGGTATTTCAATGCAGAATGATCTATATACATCTTAAAATGTCCACCCAGCAAATAGCGCCTGAAGTTTTGGAGCGCGTATACCATGGCTAGTCCTTTGCGCTCTGTAGTGGAATAGTTCTTCTCAGCCTTGGACAACTTCCTGCTCAAGAATGCTATAGGATGGTCTAATTCCCCCTTGCCCACCTATGTCAACACGACCCCCAGCACAATATATGAGGCATCCATGCGCACATGAAATTATTTCTTCCAGTCCAGGAAGACTAGGATTGGCGCAATGAACATTTTCTCTTTCAGCACGTCAAAGCTCTTCTAGCATTCATCACTCCAATAGAACGTAGCATCCTTTTTCAAAAATTTCTCCATGGGCGCGATGATCTGGGCATAGCTCTTGATGAACTTCCTATAGTATCCAGTAAGCCTTAGAGTTGCGCGCAGCTGTTTCACATTCCTTGGCGCCTCCAAGTTGATTATCACCACAATATTCATGGGGTCTACCATCAATCCTTGTCTACATACCACATGACCTAGCAAGATCCCGAAAGGGACACAAAACAAATACTTCTTCAGATTGAGCGCGATCTGGTATCTCCGACATGTATCTAACATCAAGCATAGAATTTCTACATGATGCTTGACCAATCAAAACATTGTCCAATCGTCAAAGTATACCTCCAGAAACTTATGAATGAAGTCTTTGAATGCCGCAATGACTACATGCGAAAATATTGCTAGCTCATTCTTCAGCCCAAAAGGCATTACGGTGTACTGAAAACATCCCCATTCAGTCACGAAGGTCGTCTTGCTTCTATCTTTAGGCACGATTTTGATCTGATGGTACCCAGAGAACCCATCAGTGAAAGAGTATTCTTCTTGGTCGCCTACATTATCCAGGACCTCGTCAGTGAATGGGGTCAGGAAGGGATCATGTACACAAGCATCATTCAGCTTCTGGAGATCCACGCATATCCTTATTTCTTCTTTTTGTTTCTTTTCTTGAACCACTATCAGGCTTACCCAATCAAATTCTTCCACAGGCTCAATAATTCCTGTTGCGAGCATCTTATCTAACTCAACGGGAACCCTTTCCTTTTACTTAGGATTAAGGCGGTAAGTTCTTTGTTTTACAAGCTTCGCATCTCATTCCAAGGTGATCTTCATGACACCCAAGTCTCCTATTATCCATTTTAAATCAGAAAATTTTGTGGGGAACAAATCCTAATATTCGCGGAGGAGCTCAGCGACCTTGTCTACTGCCGCATCATCCCAATAGTCCCCAATATTTGCAAATTTTGGTTCCGCCTCTGTGCCAATGTTGACTTGCCTATTTTTTAGCAGTGTAGTTATGTTAGGATCCTCTATTTGCGAACCTTCAACCTCGTGGTGACCTTCAATTTCTAGAATATTAATCTTTCGGGGGTCCTCGTCTTCTTCTTCAGCGATCACGTTATAGCATTCTAGTTCGTGACTTAAATGGATAGTCCAATCAGGTTGGTCCAGGTCCAAAGGATCTTGCGGTATCCTAAAGATCGCTGCTTTAACCTCCTATAACACCATGTAAATACAGTCAAACCCATATTCAAAGTTGAATGTCATTATATTTCCCTGGCGCAAGACATCCCACTCTTCAGTGCCATGGTTGAGCTTGGTCTCCAAGTACCAATTCATTGGTATGATGCCCAGGGTATGGAAAAACAGATGCACCCATTCAGGCTAGAGCTCCGCTCCATAAGCCTTAGTCCATTTGGCCAAATGATCACGCAGATCATCCCTTCCATCATACTTATTTGTCATCCACACTTTTGGCTGCCCAAAATGTATTCTCATCATCGTCCTATAGTCGCGCAAATCACAAAAACTATCCTTGTGCGTACCCCACCATCTTGCGGGCGTATCACACAGTACCCAGTCCAAGGACTGGGAGCGATGTTTCTCCAAGACTTCTCTTTCAAATGCATCCAAAAAGAAATCAACATCAATTAGCCCATCATAATAAGGCAAATCCCTGACTTCGGATGACACACAATGCAATAACTTGGTCATCATATTACAACGCATCATAGATACTTCATGCAACCAGTTTTTCCAGTGCCCTAGTTCTTTGGCCAAATCTGACGTGCAGGAGCTTTCACGGTCCCATGTAATACATCCGTCCGCTATCAGATTCACCCAATCCTGGTCTTGCATTGTTATCTTGTAAATCTGGTCCATATCGTCATCACTTTCATAATATCGGATTAGTTCTATATATCTAGTGGCACCACCACCCAGAGCGACTTCTTTTCAAATATCATCTTTTGCTTCTTCAAGTTGATTACCCCATTCATGTCAGTGGCCCAATCAATTCCAAGGAGCGCAGGGTAGGGATTTCTATCATCCACAATCTTTATTACTTCAAAATTCGCTAGTGTGCTCATGCCCTCGACATCAACAGTGATCCCTTGTAGCCTCCCCATTGGGATAATTTTATGTTGATTCACCATTCTTAACTATATTGGAGACCACTGGAGCGCAGGTCTCCTCATTCTTCCCCAAGTTTGTTTTGGCAAAACATTCGCGTCGGACCCTAGATCCAGGATAACTTGGTCTATCTTGTACTCCCCTATCTGCGCGGTGAGTCTCATTTCACGCCCAGTCCTTGCCTTGTGCTTTCCAATCTTCCTAATCATGTACGGTTCACTGGTAGCGCCATACTTACTAGCGCACTGATTGATTAGTTCCTGTAGGCCCTTCACAGCCTTACTGTCATGGAGCAGCTTCATGCAGGTCTCCAAGAATGTGGTAATCATGGATGGGTCCATTTCCTTAGTTGGTTTCTCCTCACTTCCTGAGGTAGAGGCCTCAACAAAGCTTTTCTTTACTTCCATAAATGTTTCTTTTGCACACTCTAAATCAAACCCACTCTCCTTTTCTGGTGCTTTGCGGACCCATTCGCCTTCTACAGGCTACTTGCCTTTATCCTCCCTAGTCATAGTTCCATTTCGAAGCATAATGTTTACCTTAGGGTCTTCCTCGCAGGGCTCAACCCTCATCATCTGGAGGTTCTACATCAGCTGCGGAGGCTGCGCCCCTTTTCGCGAATCTTAGCTAATAATATTGGGCAATCCGTAGTCGCATGGTCAAACTGAGTACAATGGCGGCATGACAATCATGTCGGATTTAGACAGTCCTTCACGTAGTGTACTGGGCCCCTGGAATTGTAAAAAAATAGTTGTCCTCAGCCTCTCCCAGGCCCTCCTCCACCTCGGCCTCGGCCTCGCCCCTGATACTCACCTCGCGTTCCCCCAACGCCATGGTCTGGAGGCTACATTTCCGTTTTCACCCTGTATGTAGGTGTCTTATCCATCATCAATTCATAACTTAGAAAATTGCTCTCGTCATGGCCTACTGATTGATAGAAATTGAAAAAGAGTTGTTGTGGGGTATGCACAAATTTCTGCAGCAAATGGAAATTTTGGTCACATGTTTCCCAACCACTTGGCATATAGCGCACCATAGCATAGACCCTGCACTTGGCCTTGCCACGCCTTTTGGTCATAGAGGCATTGGTCCTCCTGTTGCAACATAGTTCGTGAAGACTAGGCAGTGATCCTTGTCATGCCCCTGACCCTTGCATTTTAGGCACCAAACTTCTTCACACACCTCTGGCGAAGCTATTTTGTCTTGCTTCAAACTTTGCATTTTGAGACAAAGGTTTTGTGACTGCGCATGAATCTGATGAACCCCCAGATTAGCATCCTGCATTGGTGTCTCATGTAGCCCCATCGCGATTTCCAGAGCTTCTGTCTGGGTCCCAATCTTTTGTTGTGATAGTGAAACCCTTAGGTGGGGCAGGAGCAAGGCCACAAACTATTCGTGGTGCTGCCATAAGTTAGGTTCATGTTGGCTTCATGGATCATACACTTCAATCTTTGATCCAAATCCCAAGGCGTCTCCCCCAACTTCATCATGATCTCCTTGAATCCTACAATCGACTGTACTTGAGACTTATGTCTAGTGAATTCTTTATTCAACACAGCATGGATATCTACCAATGCAGACATTGGGTTATCAGTACTGTACTTAATGTACCACATTAGTGCGTGATCCTGTAGAGCACTAACCACCGTGGCTTTCTTCATTTGGTCATCCATAATACCCTGGGCTTCGCATACAGCCTCCATGACGAACGAGAACTGGTCCAGATCTTCGTTCCCTACGCCCTTGAATACATGTAGTTTTACAGAGTTCACCATATTGAATAGTGGTGGAGGTGGCGGTGGTGTGGGTGATGGGGTGAGCGGTGGAGGCGAGGATGGAGGAAGTGTAGATGGATGGGATGAGGATGGAGGTGGTGTAGGTCTTCATGGGAAACCTTGTCTTATCAACTGACTAGCACTCAGGGGAGAAGTCTTTGGTGATCCTTCATCGTTAGTCAAAGGAGGCCCAATCAGTGGGGTATACTTAGGACATTTCCTTCATCTATCCTTGAAATACTTTCCACTTCACGTAGCTCCAAACATCAAGGTAACCACATAACCCGTTGTTCACACAAGAGCATCTTAATCCAAGTATTTAGCGATTTTAAATACTTCCTTGTGGTCCTTTAAAGAAGTGATGCTCTACTTCGCTGTAACTAATAGAGGTATCGATCGCAAACTTTGTCACAAATCCTCCTATGATGCGGTTGATCTAATGGTCGACATCATGCGTGATCTTATCTTCAGAAGCTTCCAACCTCCTTACTAACTCTGATGTCCAAACAATCAGAATGTCAAGCCTCCACCTTCCTTGGTCGTCTACCAACTTCGCGATCCACTTGTATAACTCATCCGGGAAGGAACAAAAGAAGATTTCATGTGTTTTTGTGCATAGGCATCTATCCAACTACTATTCTTTCATCAATCGCGGATTCTTATTTTCTTGCACCGCGAACTTGTGGATCTTTCTATCCAACTAGGTTTCGATCTATTTCTCAGTTGGATTCCAATGTTACGACATCACATATCTCATTATGCAGATCCCAATCCTGGAAACAGAACCATTTGTTGGCTTCATGGGCCCTAACCCAGGTTCAGCGTTAGGCAGCCAAGCAAATCCCTACACTACTGGCCCTTTCGGAATTAGTCCGCGGAGTGCAGACCGAAGTCTCACCCGAAGTAGTATCGGGGGATGCAGGAACCAATTTTCCGCACCCAAATATTGTTATGATGTTGTTTTATGCCCTAACTATGCCTTCGCATAGATCGATAATCCTTTTCGGGATTATCGATATACTTCTCTTAATCACCCTTAGACCTTCGCGAAGGTCTACGACTGTCTTTTGCGGACCCTAAACAGGTGAATCTACAACTTAGGCACCTCTGCAATCACTCCTAAGTCTGTTAGTACCCAGATCGGCTTAAGTATCTAATAACTTTAACATGCATTAATATATCCTTCACGAAAATAGATATTATGACTTGTGTTCGTAATAATGTAAAATATACAGATTCACACATCAACACAATATTAAATCATAAACCCATTATAAATCATGAGATAATCACAATTATTCATAACAGAAGTAAAAGGGACAAAACACAGATATTTCCGGAACAATCTCTTTATTAATGCTTCAAATCTTCTCACAAAGTCAAACTACCCTATGCACTTAGCTATAGGTGTCTACACACTCAGCTGCGGACTCTACTCTAGGCCTCTGCGCACACAGCTTCAAAGCCTCTCTTCTACTCTAAGACTCTTCGCCCTTCACTTCTAATGACTCCTAACTTCTTACTAACTCCCCCTTAGATCTTCTAAGACTTCCTTTTTATACAATCCCATGGTCTGCGGACCATGGGTAGATCTAAAAACCGACACAACTTATCTAAACTAAGAGCGTAAAACCCTTTTAACTTTAGACATCTTTCACACTCTGTGACCACAAAATGCGGACGCTTTACATTTCTTTACACAAAATTCGTGCCTTCTGCCCCAAAACTTGGGTGTTTAACCCAAAATTGACCCCCAGGGGACCCATTCCTAACACTAATTGAAAAGGAAATGTGTGATGTCTTATTTTCTTAAGAAAAAAATAATACTCTATTTTTTGGAAGAAATTTGAAAGTATACTCCAAAGGAGATGAGTCGCATAAAATATATATATATATATTATATATATATAGAGATATAGATATAGATATATATTATATATATAATATATATATATATATATATATATATTTATATATATATATTATATATATATATTATATATATATTTATATATATATATATATAATATATATATATATTATATATATATATATATATATATATATATATATATCTATATATATATATATCTTTTTCGTTTCTAAGATATTATTTCCCCAAAAATGTGCTAATCTATGTCTCTCGGAAATGTTTCATAAACTCATAGTAACAATTACTAAGCCTTCAAAAAAACCACATGATAGAACACATTAAATGTAAGAGCTATGATTATAAACAAAAATAGAGTCCCCTGAAAGTTCTTCCAAAAAAAAAATTTGCAAGGAGATTGAGAGCTTCTTTTGAGAGTGTCTGCCCCAAGAGTGAATTCTCTGTAAACATGATAGAAACAAATGTTTGAAATAAATATATTTATGCCTTGATCTAGTTTTCAATTTCTTCAATACCTAGGCTTATCACTTTATTACAACCTCACATGCAATTTACAACCAAATCAAAATCTCCAAATACTTGAAGCCTTGATACCTCCTTAGAATATGAAATTTTGAGTAATAAAAAAAAGCACTAAGTTCTACCATATTATTAGTACCAAAGGCAATGTTATCTTTCCCATGAAAATAATTATGGTTGGAGAGTGATAAGACAAATGTGGTGTCTTATAGCAAGAGGGGTGTATGAAACTCCTACAAGCACATAATACATGCTACTTAAGTGGAATTGTTATACAATTTTAAGCGAAGTAACATCAATGCAAATATTGTACTTAGCACATATATGAACCTTAAACCTTGCAATTCTAGGCCCATCACTATTTGTGACACATGTTGTTGGTCCCATGTATAATTTTAGTTGTATTATGAGACATTTCTAGATCTTGGTATACAACATTTGTAATATGACCCCTTTCTTTCTAGTGTTTATGAATTTACATCTAAGATATTATGTACATGAGAGAACTATTACTTATTTTATAAGAAATAATGTATTGGTGGTAGAAAATGCAAATAAAGTTTTGATTTGGCACATTTTAGCACTAAGTGTTCTATTGATCTTAGTGATACTAAATTGTCAAACATTAGTGTGAAGTGAAAGAGATATGGATGTGTTAAATACAATCCTATTGTAGATTCAATTTCAATGTCAAAAACTATTAATCTAAAATGTAGTTACTAATTTGATGAGAAATTTGACTTCAAAATGAGAACTCTAACACTACAAACACATATTTTGTACCAAAACCACCAAAGTCAACCTTTGAATTGAAAAGTGATTCCTTTAGAATCACCCATTTTATTTTAAGATTAAAATTACAACCCATTTGAAACCATGGCCTTGACCATATGTATTTTCATCCACCAAAACCTTAAATCAACCATGAATTGAAAGGTTGTGCTCTTAGCAACACCCTATTTTTTAGGGTTAAAATTACAACTTGTTTGAAATCGTGGCCTTGATAATTAGTATTGTTGTGACCAAAAACTTAGAAGTAACCTTCACATATAACATAACAAAAAAAGGAAAATAATAAATAGTTTTAAAATAAAAGATGAAACTCCTTTACAAGAAAAGAAGTTGAAAACCAACTTATAAAATAAGGAAAGGGGAAAAAACAAAAGAACCATTTTAAAAAATAATAGAGCTCGATTTTTTAATTTTAAGTACATTAAAAAAAAAAGACTATAAAACAATTTTTTTAATTTTCTCAAATGCAAAGGGTTTTAAGAATTTGTTTAAATTAAAAAAGTAAATAATATATATTTTTTAAATAATTAAAAAAAAAACAAACACATTAGTGTTGAGGTCTCAACAGAGTCCCACATATATGAGCTTAGGGCATCCTCCAAAAAAATTCAAATCAAATCTCTTAGTTGCTTCATCTATTAGTTGTGCTCTCATGATTGGAGTGTTTAGTTGAATTAGAGATTCTTGTTCAATTTCCTATGTTCTAGTCCACTTGATGTTGTAGTCATGATTGAATATGGAAATAATATATCAAATTTGTTTATATTTCTAATTGGTTCTTGCTATGTGTCACATGTGCATGTGTTGTTACACCTCTTGGTTCTTTTAGTAATCCTGACTCAGGAAAGTGTCATATGATGTCACTTGGGGTTTATTGTAGCATTCACAAAGAATAGGTTGGCTCTCAATTGTTTTCTTAGAAATAACGGATATTCCCACCAAGTACTCAGTACCAAGTGCTTTATATATTAGTTGGCTATTTTCGCAAAATAAAATCTCTCAACTACTAAACGGTAGCCCTAGATTCAATGGACATATGCAAGTTTGTATAACATAGATGTCAAAGGAATTTCGAAAAATTGGATTTGGGTAAAGCAATAACAAGAATGGGGCTCCAAATTTTGTTTAAACAATGTTTTTATACATAATTGCAAGTACTAGTCAAAGTGAGTTTTTACTTTTATAATAAGCATACTATAGTTTTTTTTGTGATTATGAACCCAATACAAATGACAATTTGAATTTGATGTTTGAAAGTACAAAATGCACATTGGAAATTTCTTGTAAACTAGACCTCATTTCTTATGAAAGCTACTGAAATGATATTGAATGAATTTGTGTGATCACTCATTCTCTTTCCACATTGAAAAAAAATTAAATATCATGTGGCCAAGTTATAGGTTTTTTAAGTCGAAGATAATTAGATTGCACCAATACGTAAGTTGAATATTTTATCTCTTTTCAAAATAAATACATAATTCGATGTTTCCTGTGACGTAAATATTTCTATTATTGTAAAAGGGAACATCAAAATGTGTTACTATATATCAAACCCCTTCTTAAATCCTTTCTAAAACTGCACTGTGCACTAAAATTTTCCCCTTGTGATACAAATCACTCCAAAAAGATCTAGGCAAAATATAGTTATCAATGCCCCACAAAATTCAACATAACATAATATATAAATTCAACATAACATGATGTATATTGTATTGTTAAAAGAAAAAACATGAAATTTTTTTAATATGTTTTGGACTTACCTTATTCACCATGTCTTGAACCTACCTTATCGCATCAAGAGGTGCTCTACAACCTAGTATGGGGAGATATTGTGATGAAGTGTAAGGTGAGAAATTATAAATTAATAAATTAATATTGGTTCAATTTAAATATTCAAGTATGGGGAGATGTTAAAATGTTAGATGAAAAATAAAAAAATAATATCACCTCAATTCAAATATTCAAACTACGTACATCTATATTATTATTGTGGATGTTAGGTAATTTATACAACATAAATTCTAATACATTTTAATGCCAACCGAGGTTCGTAAGCTTACGAGATGCATGCAGAGTATGTACAAAATCAAATAATAACCACCTTTATGTATAATGATTTTAAAACAACTTATAACTCTTCATGAACTAATTGATCTCCTACATATTTAATCTTGAAATGATTGGGGCTACGAGTGACAACAGTCTATTTTGATTTGTGATCACTTTACTACATAGAGACCATGTTCAAATTATCCAATTTAATCCTCTTGAGTGTATTTTAAAGAGTTATTGATCTATGTAAAATGTCGGAAAAACAAATACATAAATAAAATACGTAATTAAACTAGCTAATGAAGAGAATAAAAATAGCACAATGCACGTTAGAGCATGGGGAGCCTACCAAGTCTAACATATGATGTGAGAAATATCATAGACTAACGAGTTGTATAAACTTCAACCATTATCTCTATTACAAAACAATTATCATACTCTGTTCAACAAAATGTTACCTCGTAACACCACTCTACGATCAACAATCTATGGCATATTTATATACTTTAAATTGTGAATCATAGTCAACAAACTAGACCCGTTCCTTCCTTTATGAACATGATACCTAATAGAATGATTCAACAAGATTATAATATGATTTGGATTCAATGTGATTACAATATATCCATAAATGGTGTTGGATAAGATCTTGTATCTCATTCATATGACACAAAGTGCATATGAAGGAGATCCCCCATATCTCTATCCCAAAATGGTTGATAATGACCTACACTTAGAAGGAGTTTGACTAGATCTTTGATCGAGGAATTGCGCTCTTTCCAAATGAATTGGGTGAAAAGTATAGAACATATCACCATATTGATCCTTATATTTACAAAACCCATGTTCCTAAATCACATGTGGACAACCAAAAGTATGAGAATCAATGATCATGCAAACCAGAATTGAACTAAAGCAGTAGGAATTGTAGTAAATTAGTAGGATTTCTTCAAGTGTACCAAGAAATGATCAATAAATGTCATTAGAAAAATAAATATAAAACTTTTCCAAATCATCCAAAACAACAAAAAATTTATAAATTAACAACAATTTACCTTAGCATGCTTGTTGGGCATATTCGCTTCACAACGATGAATAAATATGATGATAAACATAGGAATTAGTTATTAAAAGAAAGAAAACGTGTCAAAAAGGAGGCCAAATAATGATGTAATGTGATAGATTAGGATGAAGATCATAAGTCACATGGATTTGGATAAGAATGGTTCGGTGGTAGGATTACTCTGGGTATTCTAGGTGGAGTATGTACCATGATGATGAAGTTTGTTGTCCTATGGAATGACTCCCAACATTGTGCTATGATCTTGTGAGAGATAGAGTGTACTTCTCAAGGCCTTGGGTAATGTGATAATGTTGGCTATGATGAGTGATGCTTATCAATATATATCTCTTCTTATAAGAACATTTCAAATGGAGTATTGTCTTGCTACCAGTTGGACAATTATGAATACCTCCCTAATGAAGAGGGAGTGTTTGGAAATGTAACTAGTTTCAGTCTTCATAATTGTCATTTTATCTCATGTCATGATGTAATTCTTATAAAGAAAAATAAAAAAATAAAAATATTATTGAAGCATGTGTTTCATGCTTGGCTCATTGGTTAAATAGTTCAAGGCATCCATTGCATGCATGTAGGATTTATCATGAAGAAGTCAATATCATTTGTAAGACCCACTTGGGTAATGTGTCATGCAATTTTTTCTAAAAGAATTCATTCAAGCCTCTAGCTACAAGTCAAACTTTAGATATTGTAGTTCAAGTCGGCCTATGGAAGCTCTCCAAGTCATCGTAAATACTACTATAAGTAAATCTACATGTCGGCTAAGATCCTATTCAGGTCGGCCTCATAACTACCTATTTGACTCTTGGAAAGGCAAGTTATAATATATATATATATATATATATTATATATGTGTGTGTGTGTGTGTGTGTGTGTGTGTGTGTGTGTGTGTGTGTGTGTGTGTATGTATATGTATATGTATATGTATATGTATATGTATTATGTACACATATACATATAATATAATATACATATATTACATTACAATACATATACATATACATATACATATACATATACACACACACACACACACACATATATATATATATATATAGATAGAGAGAGAGAGAGAGAGAGAGATACAGGCATTATCTTGTACACATATATATAGCTCAAAAAAGAAGATAATAAGAAGACAAGGCATAGAACAATAATAAGACCAAATAACATAAAAGTTTTCTTCCAACCAAATCTAAAAAAGGAACTTTGCTAAGTCTGTCTCAAAGCAAAGTTGCAGGCGGTTCAAAGACACTCGAAGTTGTAATAAGTTTAGAGACACCTGAAAATCACAGGAAATTCAGAGGATTGAATATCATAGGATGCATAGTGGTTCGAGGTTACAGTAAGATTATAGGATCTGAGAAGCTCAGAATTGCAGTGAGGTACAATAATTTTAGAACTGTAGTGAGGTAAGAAAATTACAATGGAAGGAGGTGGCATTTCTGATTTGGAAGGACTCTTGAAGAAGTGTTGACTTGTAGCTAGAAGGCTTGACTTGGTCATTTCATCTTGGAATTCTCCTTTTAAGTTAATAATAATAAGTTCTCTTCCCCTGTTGGAGGGGTTTTCTCTAGCGTGGAGCATATATTTGGTGTCTCTTGTCTCTTATCTTTACATTTTTGGTAATTTCTTGATGAAAGAGAACTAAAAATAATTAATAAGAAAACATCAAACTTCACAAGTAATTATCAAGTTAAGGAAAATCAATATTGATCTTCTATCACTTTGGTTTTCCAACAGTTTGGGAGAATGTGCACTAGGTGTAGGTTATCACCCTTGTTTTTCATGATGAAAAAAATCTATAAAGAAAATAAAATCTATGTAGATGCAAATTAATCTATAATGAGACACAACAATATCACAATGTAAGATGTTAGAATGCTCACATAATATGCAATGCAACTAACTAAGATGCATAATTAAACCTAGTTTCCATTAAACAAAGTAAGGTGGCCCCATCTCATATGTGAAGGTAACAGTTCACGATCAAGTTTAGCAATATAGAAGTAACCAACACCTATTTTTCCATGGATCCTAACGGGGATTGGGTCCTTTTCAATTAAAACAAGATCAACTACTTGGTATTCTCTTGTTGATTTTTGGACCCACTATCTCTTGACAATTGACTACCTCTTGTTAGATATTTTTCTAAGACAAACATATTGAGAAGGGGAAGGTTTACTCAACTTTGGGGATCCTTTGGAATGATATTGAATCATACCCTTGTGATTCTTAGAGATCTTGGCCTTTTCAATGGGTTTAGGGAATGGGAGTGATGTGAAAATTCCAGAACTGGAATCCTATTGTAGCAATTGGAATTTATTTTTATAATTGATAATTATTTTAACAATTTATCTCCTATGATAAAAAAAAAATAAATAAATAAATAAAAATCACACTACAACCTTAACAAATAAAATATTGTAGAAATAATAGCATTGGAACCTGAGAAAATATTAGTACACACACAACAAAAATGAGACCGTTATTTTTGGATAAATTTCCCTGGAAAAACCTAACTTGGGAAAACCCGTGCAACAGTGAATGTTTTTATTATTATGAAAGAGTGAAAATTTGAGTATAATCTCGATGCCTGAAACTGGAAAATCATGACAAGAAAATTTGGGCAAAATTATGGAAGGGAATTACCCTTCCTCCACAAGAAATTTTGACATAACTTCGCTTCAGAAAATTGGTCGTCCAAACCCTAGTGTGAGCCCTTATGCACTGCCTTTGTGCTATCTCCCACACATGTGGCTTGAATATTCCTATGATGAAGTCTTTTTTCCTATCTCTTCTAAGGAAATTGACTCTCCGGCTCTCTAGAAGACTTTCCTGGCCTCTGAAACTGAGAACGAATTTTTCCTCAGCTAAATCGAACTGCCTTTATGAAGCAATTGTGCATTCCTCTATGCTACCTCACTAGGAATAAATTGGCCCTCTTTTCGTCACCTCTCTAAATCTAGATAACTTCCTCTTGATCATTATCCCTACCCCTTGCTATATTTTCTTCCTCGCTGAAGCTCTAACTCTTCGGCAACTGACTGTTGCTACTCTGGAAAATTGAATTCTCCAAGTGACTCTAGTGTATTCTCCATCATCACATTGATCTCCTCCTATAATCCACTGTTGGAACACCAACGACCAATATTAAAACTTAATCAAAGGCCAGGATCATCTTTGGATCGATTAGATTTATTTTATAGACTATTCTCAGCTTATCTCAATTAATACTTATTAATTAACCATATTCAGTAAGTTTAGACTTAGGAAATATTTAAAAATCAACTAATAATATAATTGAGAGATTTCTAGGTGGAATTTCCATAAATGATTTTTGGGTTTTTGAGGTCTCATGTATTCTAGGCTCTCCACCAAGTTTTGTGGCTAGAACAGATCCACTGCTACAAAAAATAACACTCCCTCTTAGCAAGGACTATGTTCTCTCTAGTGCTGCACATCCTGCCACAACACCCTGTCTCTATATCACTTCATGTCACACTGCTGATTTCTAGCTACTTATTCCCACCAACCACTGCACAAATCTGATATTGCATCTGTGCTTCTACTGACATTTCCATACTACTTCCAACTTTTCATTTGCACTACAACTCCCTCTCATTTTTTGTTGCTACAACTGCAACCAGTGCAACTGAGAAGAATCCTAAATACTAAGTCAATTATGTTTAGTGTGATTCATTTGTCTCTCGAGCCTTTGATTGCTACTAGAATTTTCATTGTCACTAAAGAATCTGTGTTGCTGCCAGCTCAACACTTCGCCACCTGCTCTGTTTTCAACACTGCACTGCGATCTTCAGTCTCTGATTGATTCTATTATGCAACTGCCACTTTGTTACTGACTGCATCAATTGCCACTAATTCATCCTTCTACTGAATATTGTGGGTCCCCATAACAAGGTAATGATCCATGAGGTGGAATCCTCAACGACCTTGCCCAATCTTTGTAGCTCTCTAGGGCTACAACTCCAAGTCACCCCACCTTACTCCTAGAGGTATGGCTTCCAACATCACAGAGTCTTCCTCCAACCTGGAGGAAAGCCTATCTATCTCGTCTGACACTACCTATTGATCCTACTTCTCCAACTTGTCCTTCTTCCTTAGAGGACACTACGTGTTGTAGTGACTGAGCTCACCACACCTTAAGAACTTGACCTATGATGGGTCCTTATTCTTCCTTATTCTCTCCCCTTTCCCTTGACTAGGACCCTTAGATGCAAGGGCCACATTCTCCTCCCCCTTCACCACCTTTTTCCCACTACTACTATTGCCACAGATGGAGCTCTTTAACAGAGCTCGTCTCAACTCCTCCTACTATAAATCCACCCACATTTTTTCCCATCCTGGTAGTGTGTCTTTGCCCAATACACTTTGGACAAATACCTACCAATCCTCAGAGACACTATTGAGAGCTAATCTCACTAGCTCTAGAGGATGAGGTGTTGCCCCAACAACTAACAATTGGTCTCAAACTGCCTAAATCCTAGTTAGGAAGGGATTTATTCCTCCCTGTTATAGACATTTTTGGGCACTTCAACCCCAATCACAAATGTCCATAAAATGAGGGCTCTTAAGTCCCTAAAAGGGTTGCTTCACTGCCTAAAGGAACAAGTTCAACTGATTACATAATCTCCCAGAAGTTCTCCACTGAAAACTGCTCATAAATGGTCAAAACTGGACCATACTGAAAGCTCAATGCAGAGGGTGTGATGCATATCACCTTCCCAATGTATAGGGTGCGATGCATACTGTTTTTCTCCTATGTAGGGTGTGATGATCGGGAATGGACAGATGGTAAGGACAAAAATGCGAGGTGGAAGATCATGGAATCTTCTAGAAGCTTCCCCTCTAACACTTGCCACTCCATGTTCGACCAGGGATGAGTAAGAGATCTTCATTCTCCAAGTGGAAGCAGGAACTATCAGAGAGAAGACACTAATCAAGATCCCAAAAGATGAATCATCTCTCTGTAATCATCTATATATGGATCCCTCATCACACAGATCCAGAGGCTAGAATTTTGTAACTTGTAGAGAAATGTTGTTGGTATTCTGGTGTACATTCACAGTGTTGAGTGATTTTGCTTTACTTGAGGTGAAAGAAGGGCTTCTTAGCTGGAGGATGATGCTGGGTCAGAGCTGCTCATGGTTGTAATCCTCTTGCTACTTTTATCTGAATAAACATATTCTTGTTTTCTTCCATATTCTGGTGTATTTGTTTATATATGCTTGTATATGGTTAATGTACATCTGATCATTATTTATGAATTTAGATCCTTGTTTCTTGCATATTAGTATGTTGTTGTGATTCTACAGGTCCTTTTGAAGCTGAGTAGACAAAGAGCGAGCGGCAAAACTCTATCAAGAAGGAGAGGGAATCGAGCGCAAGACTCAGGTTGGCCCTCTTGGTTCTCCTCTCATCTATTTTCATAAAAGGAATCAATAGTAGGCTTTGATTGTTTGTTTCTAAGATAGCCACCCATCTTAGTGGGAATAGCAGCATCCGTGTGGACACTATTCCCGTATAAAAAAATGGCGACTCCACTGGGGACCGACTAGATTACTTGTTAGCCTATCTATCCTTGTTTCTTTTATAAACATACAGACAGAGCCTGAAGTCAAGCTAGTTAGCCTTCAAACTGCATTTGTCATACAAATGCAAAGTAGATCAATGTTGCTTTAGTCAATCTCCAGGTTTTTGTTTATAAATTAAACAATAGATCTGCAACCAATCTGATTGCCCTCAGTGGTGGCTTTAGTAACCTCTTAAATCACCCCTGTGTTTTTACATACATTGATATGTACTTATTCAGCTTAAACACCCGAACTAAACTGCAAACTGTGAGTGTAATCTCGTTCAAAGTCTCGCACTATAACCATCACACCCTGCCTTCAAGGCAACCTATATGCATCACACTTCCCGAATGGAGTAACTGCGCTGCATACTGAGTTCACTGTGTAACAGGTGCGATGGTGAGGGAGGACTAATTTTACCCTCCGACTATGGATTTTTCTCACTGTTTTTAGTCTTATTCAAGAGTTTTTGCTATCTATAATCAGTGTACTTCTGTGAATACCCCCTTCTCTTGCATTATTCTGCCTCCTTAGTGCAAAGAACTACAAACGTTTTTATGTATTGTGTGCCGTTTTAGTTCTCTTTTGCAAAAAATAACATAGTCGAACTGTCGTCATTAGATCTGAAAGTGTCGTAGCTGTCATTTTCTGTTTTAGAAAGCAATCCCATTGTTTTAGATAGTTGATTATACGGTTATTGTTGCATAAGACTTGATTTACTAGTTTTAAAGTGTCGAAAAGCAATTTCCATTTCAAAATTGCAAAGTGTCTCTCTTTTTTTCACTTCGTTTTGAAAAAGAATTTTGTTGAGTACAGTCACTTTAAAAGTAATGCAGTTTTGCACATAGTTTTCCTAGTGTCATTTATAGATTAAGAGAGTTGAAAACAAATACATGCATGTGCATTTGCATCTTGAATGCTTGGCTTGAGTTAGGACTGTGCATATTAGCATGTGCTCTGTGCTCTGTGAAGAAAAGATGCTTAACTTTATTCCCCTTAGTAGCTAGGATTTTCATTGCTGAAAGAAGATAAAACGTATATTTATCATCTTACACTGCATTTAGGAATTACACATACATCACGCGGTGAACCTGAAAGGTAAACTGCTAAGCAATATCAACTTAAAATAAATCTCAATGAATCTAACAACGCTTTGGAACTTAATGCAACATCTAGAGGTCTAGGCTAGAGATGTATTCTACCATCGTAAAGCCTGGTAACTATTGCTTTTAGTGCTAGTTGGGTGATTCCTCCACTCTGAGACAGCAAGTGACAGTATGGACTTGTGCTCCCACGTACTGTCACATATATACTGGGAGACCACTATAGGGTGCATCCTTTATCCTTAGGAAGCTGTGTCTACCACCCTATCGATCGTAATGTACTGAACACAGCATTCAGGAAGATTGACTGCCATATCGTAAAAAGTATTCTGCAGTTTTATGATTGGTTTAGTAATCCTCTCTGCCTAGATCTCCAGAGAAGTCCATTTTTCTCCTTTTCAGGCTCCTTAAAGGAAAAGGTCCTCTGAGCACTTGTCACTTCAAGCTCAATAAAAATTGAAGGCAACTAGAGCCATCTTTTGTTTTTTCTTGACTCTTTAAAATTGAAAAAACAAGTCATGTCAAAGTGTCTAAAATTCATTTAATATGAAAAACATTTTCCTCTTTTATTTTGAGTTGATCAAGTAATCTACAATCGTGGAAGAAAGTCAATCAAAACCCCATCGTTCGCGGAGACTTATGAGTCAACAATCGTTGACTTCGGAAGAAAAGCCATTCTGGATGAAGCGAACTCCTTTAACCAGATCAAAGTCCCCTAGGTTGGTTGGAGCAATCACTCCAACATCCTCAGAGACTCCGGTTACTCTGAACATTTCTGGAATCCCTGCCTCTACGGAAGAAATTCCACAACAGCAACAGGACATTACAACTGATCCTAGTGTGACAGTCAACACTTCTATTCCTGAATTGGTTCCATCTACAGCCGATTCAGAAGGTGTTATTCCCCAACCATCTACTGATGCAAAACTTACATCTTCTTCAGCACCAGAAATATTTTACGAACCTGACGGTCTTCCTCTTCCTCCTGGATTGATTGCCATAGAAGAGATTCGAGAAGATCCTCCATCTAGCACTCCAACGCAACTTGGAGCTGGGATCTCCTTATATCCTTCTTATTCAAAGAATATTCACCCACCCTTGGAAGTTCTTGAAGAATCGCTAAGGAATCTTTTGGATAGACTTAATATGTCTGAACAACCGTCAACATCAAGGATTGTGTCACTCGACATAACTACAGCGGAATCCCCTTCTGCTATTCCGGCAATGTTTGCTGGCATGCCATCTGTCCCAATCAATTTTCAATCGCTGGATGGAGTCCATCGTGGGACTATTTCGAAAGTATGGATTTTTCCCATTTGTTTGTCCGAAATTATGTCTGGAATCTCTTACGTTGAGTCTCGACAAATTGATCCGTCACAAGGTCAATTTGGGCAAACTGGTCCCCAAAGGAAAATTATTCTTTGAGCACTGGATTATCGTCGTATGGACGGCCATATACCCTTTCATTGTCTTACCCAGAAGGACAACCATGCGTGAGTTTGCAACAAAATTTGGGTTATGCTAGAATCACAACTAGTGGTTGGGTACCAATCCTATCTCAACAACCAAGAGTTGTATGCTCAATACATCAAAGTTCACCTATGACAAACATTCCCACTATGTCGACTATTGTCGCTATATTGCAAGTACAAGCGTCACCAATTGTATGCCAACCTCAAGTTTCGCAGGTCACGATACAACAATCTCTTGTACCTCTGACACAACCACAATCACCCACTAGTGGAATGGCACAGGTTCAAATGGGGAATCCCAACCACCATCTTGGTCAAACAGTGAGTGCTGGAAAATAGTCCATGGCTTCACAACCATTGTTGGTGCAATACCAACAACCACAATTCCAGCAAGCTGACCAAGGATATGAGCAACAAGTCTTTGCGAGTAATGGGCAGCAAGATCAACCATATCATAATGGTTATGCCCATCAACCTTACCAAAGTTACCAACATCAAATGCATTACGCTGGTATGCAAAGACCGACTACTCAAACAATTCCATCTTATCCTGGGTATGCTCAACAAAGCCTAAATCAACAGTTGCCCTTCATGGCAACTCTAGAGTTACCAGATCTAAGTCGACTAATGAACGATCCAATTGCATATGCCCCTTGGTGGCCGAAAATCCCGCATAAAATTCCGTCGGATATTCCCAAATTCAATGGAAATCCAGGCGAAGACCCATCGAATCATGTGATGACCTTTCATCTATGGTGTTCGTCAAACACTCTCAAGGATGATTCGATTCGGCTTCGCCTCATTCAGTGCACGTTAACTGGTCTGGGAGAAAAGTGGTATATAGAACTACCTAGAGCTTCATTTGATAACTTCAATACCCTAGCCACAACCTTTTTAACCCATTTTCAGTTACGTATCAGGTACAAAATAGGAACTAAGTTGCTTACCAATTTCAAACAAACGACAACCACTCACATATCCGATCATATTCATGAGTGGCGACGTCATCGTAGAATGGTAAAAACATATGTTCCTCATCAGTTATTGGCTGAATGGTTTATTAAGTCACTGTTACCCTTATTACAGAAGATGTGGCAAAGGGGGCAGTCTTCACTAAAGAGCAAGTCATTGCTCATGCACAATATCTAGACTTGATCTACACTTAGTCTGGCACGCTCTACGATAAAATCCCTGATGCTCCTAGACTATAATTCTCTGTTCCTCCACCTCCTCAATCAAACAAAGACTCTCATGTCGGCGATGGTGTGATAGGCACAACAAGAACTAAAACCGCAAAGGCCACATCCAAAAAGGCCCGCACGGTTTCGAGTCAAGATGCAAATGAGGAACTTATAGCCTCCGAAGTAAATGTTATGTCAACAGACAAAGGCAAAGAAACCAAGAAACCAGGAGGCAAGAAGAAAAAACAAGGGAAGAATAAAAACTAGGGAGAATCATCTCCTAGAAAATCTTCTACAAACCCTTCTGGGAATGTGAAACCAAAAACCCCATGTCATGTATGTGATGAGGATCACTGGACATGGGACTATCCATTTAAAGAAGAACTTAGAAAATCTCAAAAGTTCAAAAACCTCGGCTGTATTGAATGATCTGTTTCCAAACCCAAGAACAAATCAGGTTGCAAGCGAAAATGCTTCCCTGTCCCAAGTGCTAATGTTGTCAGTCTCGAAGCAACTGAATGACACTCTTATAATGACAAGGAGTAAATATTAAGGGAATCCACAGGTGTTGAACAACAAGGACAATGACCAACCTAGTAGTTCAACAACGACTTCAACAAAAGTCGTGCCACCCATTATTCCTGAATTAACAATAAAACCGCCAAAGGTAGTAGTACACAAATCGACGTTTAATTCTCATGCGCGAGCAGCACAACACTATAATATAGTGGAGTATTTAGCTCAATCACCATCTATGATGTCGACTCTTGGGGTACTGCAAAATTGCCCCTCCCAAAAGCAGGCTTTATTATCAGCAATAGGTAGGATTGACCCAACAGATTCCAATCTTGTATCTTTTAATCATAAAGGATATAACCCTGAGTTACTAGCTCAACTAGATTTCCTCATTCAAGTGAAAGCCCTCAACAAAACTATTCATAGAAAAATTATTGACGAGGGAGCATCCACATGTATCATGTCGATGAGTTGTTGGAAAACTCCGGAATCTCCATCTTTGTCGCGATCGTCAACAACACTAAAAGCATTTGATGGATGAGCGTACACCCTGTATGGGATACTAAGTAACTTGCAAGTCGAACTGGGGGCCAAAACAGTAGAAATCGATGTTGAAGTCAGCAACGGAAATCTTTATTACAACATCCTACTAGGAAGACCCTGGATATATGCCATGGCAGCTGCTGTTTCGACCTACTTTAGGAAAATTGCATTTCCTTCCCAAGGAGGAATTACAATCATCGACCAACAAACTTTTCTCCCCAATAGTTCGCAAGTTACGAGAAGCATTCCAATGATCCATGGAAGCCCTAGCATGCTTCATAATATCAGAGTAGTCCTACTAAAAGACCCTACGTTAATGGGAACCTTTACCCTACCGCCTCCTACCAATCTGGCGGAAGTGGCTAATGTAGGGACCTGCAATATGATATCTTCCATTCAAAAGATGTCAGAAAACGATGTTAAGATGGATCATTTGCAGGTTTTGCCTCTAACCCCGCTGGAAATATTATAGCAATCAATGTTCTCAGCATGGGAGGCAAACCGGCATCAACGCTCATCAAGCGTTTGGATAGATAGGTCTAAGGAATATGGCACCCCTTCAGATCCTTGGTCGCAAGTACACCTTACAAACAGAGGAATCATTCAATTGATAATGATCGATGGGGCAACATGGGAAGATCACCACCATTGTTCCCATCTTCTGACTTGTAAAGAAGATAATTCCTGTGACCTACAACATCCTTCAGTATTTGACTTTTTGATGAATACTGTAAACATGGTGGATTCCGAGAGAAACCTATCCAATATCGAAGAGACCATTGCCATAAACATCTCGACCAAAACAGATGTTGTAGAGAACATTCATGTTGGCAAATCTTGTTCTTCTTCCGAATTGGAAATATATAGCACTCCCTTTCGCAAGTTTAGAGATGTATTTTCTTGCTCATATGATGAAATTCCAGGTATCGACTCGAGCATAGTTGAACATGAGATTAAGATGTGTCCAGATGTCAAATCGATACGACAATGGCTAAGGCAGGTGCACCCCAAGAAATTTGTTTCCATCAAGGCAGAAGTTGAAAAACTCCTCCATGCTAGTTTCATTTACCCTGTTCCTCTAACCAATTGGGTATTTAATATTGTTCGTGTGATGAAAAAACAAGGAATGATTAGAGTGTGCGTTGATCACAAGGATGTAAATCAAGCTTGTCCAAAAGACAACTACCCTACACCCTTTATCAACCAGATTATTGACGAATGTGCCAGATGCGAAATCTCTTCATTCATCGATGGATTTTCTGGGTATAATCAAATAAATATCTGCCCACAGGACCAATGAAAGACTACATTCATTTGTCCATGGGGCACATTCGCATATCGAAAGCTACCCTTTGGTTTGAAGAATGTAGTGGAAATTTTTTAGAGAGCAATGAACTATGCTTTCCACGACATCAAAAACATCGTTCAACCTTATCTCGATGATATCCCAGCTCATTCGCGAAAGCAGACTGATCATCCACACCATTTGAGAGCAATATTTCTATGTTACCGACACTACAAGATAAGACTCAATCCACATAAATGTGTGTTTTGTGTCAGTTCTGGTCGTTTACTTGGCTTCGTTGTCTCAAAGGATGGGATTCGTCTCGACCCTTGCAAGGTTCAAGCAATCATCGATTTGCCTCCACCTTCAAGTCTGCTTCAGATTCAAAAACTCCAAGGGAAAGAAAATTTCCTCAGGAGGTTCATTCCAAATTACGTTGAACTAGCTAAAGATTATACCTGTCTGTTGAAAAATGATGTACCCTTCGTTTAGGACCAGGTCACGCAAGCTTCTTTTGATGCTTTAAAGAAATCTCTAATACAAGCGTCATTAATGTATGCTCCTGATTATCAAAAGGACTTTAACCTGTATCTGGCTGCAACAGATACAACCATAGCAATGGTTTTAGTTTAAGAAGACAATGGAATTTAACATCCTATATATTATTTAAGCTGAAACCTAAATGATACGGAAATGAAATACTCCTATGCTAAAAAGCTAGCCCTCACAGCTATTCAAGCAATACAGAGATTTCGACACTACGTCCTCTTTAGGAAAACTACCATTTTGTCAGATTGTAACCCCATGACTTATATATTGTCATGACAGTTACTGGGGGGCAAGTATTCGAAATGGATAGCGATTCTCCAAGAGTTTGAAATGGAATTTAAAAGATCCAAATCAAAGAAAGCCCTGGTATTCCCAGAGTTACTATGCGATCTCCTATCATCATCCAACGATGCCACATCCGAAGAAGCAATCGTGGATGAAAATTTGTTTCTGATATCTTCAAGCGATTTGTGTTATGAAGATATAATCTTTTATCTCCAGACACAAACATACAGGTCTAATACCTCATGCTCCAAACAACGATGTATTAGATACCAAGAAAAAGACTACATGATCATTGATGATACTCTTTACCGTCGTGGTATCGATACAGTTCTGCGGAGGTGCCTCACCCTTGAACAGGCCGAAAAAGTCCTGAATGACTACCATTCAGGCACATGCGGGGGGGCATCAATCTGGTTATGCTACGGCGCAAAAATTTTTATGAGCAGGATACTTCTGGCCAACAATGTTCAGAGATTGCATAACGACAGTTATAAGTTGTCATGCTTGCCAAACTTTCGATAGCAAAACCAGAAGACCACCCACACCGCTGCAACCAGTACTAGCTATTGGGCCATTCGCCGAATGGGGCATAGATTTCATGATATGTAACCCCACCTCGACCGGGGGGCATGGGTACATAATAGTTGTGGTGGACTATTTTACCACATGGGCTGAGGCGATGCCTACATTAAACAACAGTGGCAGAACGACTGCCCTTTTCCTTTTCAATCACGTAGGCTCTAGATTCGGCGTTCCACAGGCCATAGTCATAGATCATGGATCACATTTTCGCAATCACATGATGGTTGAGTTGGCTGCCAAATTAGGACTGTCCCACAACAGCTCTACTCCGTAATATCTACAAGCTAACGGACAAGTTGAAGAAATCAACAAAGTCCTAAAGCGCATGCTGCAAAGGATGATTGGAGTCCACAAACAGGATAGGCACCTAGGCCGGTACTTGGCCTTGTGGGCATACCAGACATCGGTAAGAAATGCAACTGGATTCACGCCTTTTCAATTGGTGTACGGTCTCGAAGCAATCTTATCGGTTCAATGTGAAATCGCATCCCTCAATCTCGCAGTCGACCTTCTCCCCAGAACCTCAGAAGAAGAGGCTCGTTTCTTGGAATTAATCCATTTGGATGAAACCCGTCGTGATGCAACTTCGGCTAATGAGGCTCATAAGAAACGAGTCAAAGAACAGTTTGACAAGAATGTCAAACCTCGCGTCTTCTCATAGGGTGACCTGGTGTTACTTTATGACCAGGAATCCGATAAATTGGGATTAGGAAACTTCAAATCGTTATGGATGTGTCCCTATATGGTTAAACGAGTATTAGCAAAAGGAGCCTACGAGTTGATGAACTATGATGGGATTCCACTGGCGCAACATCGCAACGGGTTTTACCTCAAATGCTACTATGCTTGATCTTGCATAGTAGTCCTCGTGCTTTTGTAACATTTTTGTTTTTGCCAAAAGAATTTAATTTTGTTAAGTAATCCTCTTTTTTCATTCGTTGTAGATGTCGAACCTACTAGAATCATTTGTTGGATATGCAGACGGAGCAAGTCATAGCTCGCGAAATCTGTCTTCCATGGCATTGGCCATTTTGAATCCCAACAGTGAGTTAGTAAGTTTCAGAGGAGTTTGTATTGGTCGGTCTACGAACAATATCGCTGAGTATAGTGAATTAATATAACTCCTTTCTAATTCCATCCCAAATGGTATATGCCGACTTGTCGTCAGGCTAGACTCACAACTCATCATTCTACAACTCACCGACATCTATGTTATACGAAATCTAGCTATCTATCGCATGTTCCTAAGAGTCAAAGTTTTGGAAAGACAGTTTGATTTCATCCAATATCAACATATTTCCAGAAATTTAAGCACATTAACAGACTCATTGGAAAATTATGTGTTAGATAGACATTTGCGACATTTATAAAAAGAAGCATCACATCAATATATGTAGCAGGATCATGTAACTGAACCAAAACAAAGCTCCGAAAATCAAAAATATATTCCATAACTATTTATAGTTTGTACATAATGTTCTGTAACCAAGAAAAAATTGGTCAAATGACCCAACACGCAAAATTCTAGGGGGCACCCTAGCCTAATGGTGCTGGTGATAACAAGTCACTGCCTGTGCAATCATGCGTAAGAGTCTAGTCCATCGACTCGGCACTCTAGTGGTATGTTGTTACGATCGCAAAGGCAGCTCATCGGTCCTCACGTTCGGGATGCCAAGGGTAAGACCCTGAATCTGGTCTTGTAGTGCCAAAAGAGTCTTGGCCACATCAAGGTCGCGAAGGATAGCCCTCCCAACCGCTTCTCCTGCTGGAGCGACCGTTGGGTCTTTACAACGCACTGCTGGTCGAACTGGGCCAACACCTGCATCAACACATAAGTTTTGATTATTCTTGATCATAAGAATATAATAACATTATAAACAACAATGAACAGAGATATGGTCAGAAGAAAATTACCGATGACACCCCACTGCTCTCCAGCTGGCAGCACCAAATCCGGATCACCTCGAAAGTCCATACTAGCATATGGGAACTTGGCATAGACCATCTCCTGATGGTCAAACCACTCAAGGAAAGTCTTAGAAAATGAAATTTGGGGTTGGCCAGCATGCCGACACATGAGATAGACCCATCTCTGCATCCGTGGTTCTGTCGGTGGAGGTAGGCCAAGTGATATATATTGTGGCTGCATCAATCGGATTCGCTCCAAGGCGAAAGCAGTCAAAATAGAACCATAACTAAATTTTTTGGATCTGCCACTCTTCACCTTGGTCAACTATTCCTTCATCACAGAAAGTACTGCATCACACCAATTGAACACCTTTGGTTCAAGGCATTCCAAAGAATACTTCATATAAGATCTGTTGGCTATATGGAGAGCAGAACTACTAGCCAGCCTAGTAAAAGTAAACAGGATGGTTTGAAAGGGTCGGTTAGTGACATCTCGGATGTTGTTCTTGCCATCCGCACTTAGCTGAGAACCCTCTCTGCAATGCCAGCGAATGTACTCCCTTACAGACTCACCCCCATGGGCGAAACCTGATAAAGAGAGAGGGGCACCATGCCTCGACAAGTCGGTAAGAAAATAGATGTCCACCACTATCAAGGGGATCAATTTTCCCCTAATCTGGAATACCTGGTTGATAGGATCCCAAGCATTGAGGAAATACTGCAACAAACTAATTTGTTGCCTCATGCTCGAGATACGGAAAAACTTCAGTAAGCCACAATTTCGTAATGCAGCTACTGTGCCCGAATCATGTAAAGCAACAACATCCTCTTCTTCATGCTTTCATTCTCGCCATGTGACAACCATTTTCCTCCGATGAATTAGGGAAGAGTCAAGATCTTCATTTGGTGAAAACAAGCAAAAATTTCATGAGGAAACCATGCAAAAATTTTCCTCCCTACACCCATCGCACCCCAACAAGTGTTCTAGGAGTGATGCATACTGACTAGTCAGTGGAGACATCAATATGCATTGCACCTTTCAACTAAGAAAGGGTGCGATGATCCTAGGGCGAGTTCTTCAAACCCAGGGGCTCAGCAGAACAGGGAAATGAGCTCAAAATCCAAAATGAAAGGCATGTAATGAAAGAGCACAAGTTTAGCTCCTACCTAGTCCGAACGACGTCGAGAATCATCTACAGAATCTCCTGGAATCCGCTGGTGAAAATCAAGGGGGAAAAGCATCTCCAGAGCTCCAACAAACCAAATTCAAATGAAATGGTAAAATGAGAGGTAAAAAGTCACTTTTAATTTACTATGCACGTAATTCAAGTTAAATATTAGTTTTTTGACTCATTTATCATACATATGTTTCATTTCCAATTGGTTTGATGAAGCAGATGAACAGGTAGTACTATCTTTGAAAGAACAAAATGTTAAGGGTAAATCAAAAAATCACTAACCATCATGCGAGCAATGTTTTCGTAGAGTTCAAGCTCGTTAAAAAATAAACATAAGTCATGAGCAAGTGTTTCTCCCCGCATTTAAGCTCATTAAAAATTGAACGGATAAATAACCATTGTGAATGCCTTATCACCAAATTTTGAGCCTTGGTCGTGTTCTCGCCATCACCTCCACTCTTTTTTTTAGCCGATCATTCACCCCTTCAAGGAACATCTGCGAAGAATGATTCTGCTAGCCATCCTTGTAACACTGCGATGATTGGAAAATTCCAAAACCTTACCTAGAATCAACAGCTACCCGAAACCATCACTTGTTCCTCGAAAATGAGTCTTCTTTAAGCTCTTTTCACCTGACTCGTAAAATATGAAAATATTTCCAAGCGATTGGCATTTCTAGCTCGTTAAAAGGTGTTGGAAGTGCTATCCCTCCTCTAGATTTTAATCTTTTTGGACCTGAGGGATTATTACACAAAAAGATTGAGTGCTTGTCTTGTTTGGCTAGTTAAAACTATCGAAAATTCATCCCTTTTGTATTATTTTACACTTTTTCAGACTTAAGGGATTATACAACGAAAAAGAATCTTTGGAGTATTCTTTCCATTTCTTTTAGACTCTCTAAAAATGAAAGAGGCCGAGCTATCTTTGTCACTAAACTCATAAAACTAAATAGCGACAAACTCATCCAACAGGACGAGAACGAGTTTCACTATCACTAGGCTCGCTAAAATATAGAGACAGGTTCGCCCGAAGGGTGGATTATATAACAAGCATATGTTATCCTCCTCAAGCTTGACAGAAATAAAGAGGTACTGGTCAGTAACGACTGGGAAAAATTGGGAAGAAAACAAGAAGAAACTTTATTGGTAGTAAGTCGCTCTTGAACATGACACTTTCGTTCCAGATCCATGCCGAGTTGGGTTGTTCCGTTCACTAGTCTTCACCATTGGTCCGTCCCCTCATCCATCTCTGGGGTTAATGCTACCAATCCATCATCAGTGTTGCCGATATGTTCAAGAGAAGTCATTCAGACAATTCACCTGAGCCTTACCCACTGCAATACATTCATGCTTCATTCCTTCATGACCGCCACCCTGAACCCCATATCATCAGTTTGTTTTCACCTCCAAAATAACTTGCTTCGTTCCATGTCATTGATGTGGGATTCATTAAGGCCCTCCTGCGATGGGTCACTTCTTGTCGACGTCAACTCATTATCCAATAAGTTGACTTAGGAACAACCCTTTCAGTACTTTGAAGCTTGCATGCCTCAATGGCAAGTTTCTCACTTTCGACGACAGGTTTACATCAATGGCCTTGGACCGAGAGATTTTTTGTGGTGTTCAACACCAAGTCCTTTTTCACACCACATAAATTGTATTGTAGTACCTTGAGGGTCATTGTCATTATTGGTGATTCCTCTCGCACCTGTTAACAACTTACATCATTGGCTGGTAATCAGCCGATGTCTTTCCATGTTCGACTCCAAAACATCTTTCACATGGATCGACTTGTAATCCGAGTGAAGATTGGCCGAGTTTGAAGACCCCGGATCTAGTTTCATCCATCCGGGCTGTGATATATTCAAGAATATAAAAACATCCAGTGTATCATTGCCGAACAGATGATCATCCAAATCAAAGGATGATGTGTCGATATCATCAGTCTGTCACACAGACAATCGTCTGTCTTATGTACATGAAAAATGAGTGTATAAAGCTGAGTATGGGAACGCCTACATCAGCTAGATCATGAAAAAATGTTGTCAAATAATGTATTGAATTGTATCTTATTACAGGTCGCCTCCCAGCTCAGAAAAACTTCAGATCCTCATAGTAAATCATTTCACCCGACATCAAAAACGATTAATGACCTCATGCTTTAGGGGGCAACTGTTATAGACATTTTTGGGAAATTCAACCCTAATCACAAATGTCCATAAACCGAGGGCTCTTAAGTCCCTAAAAGGGTTGCTTCACTGCCCAAAGGAACAAGTTCAACTGATTACATCATCTCCCAGAAGTTCTCCACTGAAAACTTCTCATAAATGGTCAAACCTGGACCATACTGAAAGCTCC
The DNA here is from genome assembly GCA_000404065.3 of Pinus taeda. NCBI lineage: Eukaryota > Viridiplantae > Streptophyta > Pinopsida > Pinales > Pinaceae > Pinus > Pinus taeda. The sequence goes on along the minus strand of APFE031142491.1, from coordinate 162,173 downwards.
ATGTAGAGGGTGCAATGCATATCACCTTCCCAATGTACAGGGTGTGATGCATACTATTTTTCTCCTCTGTAGGATGTGATGGTCAAGAATGGACCAAAATGCGAGGTGGAAGATCATGGAATCTTCTAGAAGCTTCCCCTCTGACACTTGCCACTCCATTTTCGACCAGGAATGAGTAAGAGATCTTCATTATCCAAGTGGAAGTAGGAACTATCAGAGAGGAGACACTAATCAAGATCGCAAAAGATGACTCAACTCTCTGTAATCATCTATATATGGATCCCTCATCACAAAGATCAAGGGGTTGGAATTTTGTAACTTACAGAGAAGTGTTGTTGGTATTCTGGTGTACATTCACAGTGTCGGGTTATTTTGCTTTGCTTGAGGTGAAGAAGGGCTTCTTAGCTGGATGATGATGCTGGGTCAGAGCTGCTCATGGTTGTAATCCTCTTGCTACTTTTTATCTGAATAAAGCTATTCTTGCTTCCTTCCATATTCTGGTGTACTTGTTTATATATGCTTGTATATGGTTAATGCACATCTAGTCCTGCATTATTTATGAATTTAGATCCTTGTTTCTTGCATAGTAGTATGTTGCTGTAATTCTAGAGGTCCTTTTGAAGCTGAGTAGACAAAGAGCGAGCGACAAAACTCTATCAACGAGGAGAGGGAATCAAGCGCAAGACTCAGGTTGGCCCTCTTGGTTCTCCTCTCATCTATTTTCATAAAAGGAATCAATAGTAGACTTTGATTGTTTGTTTCTAAGATAGCCACCCATCTTAGTGGGAATAAGAGCATCCGTGTGGACACTATTCCTGTATAACACTCATAGGTCAAGGTTTTCTAAGAATAATCACTTAACCATTAGAAGTGCTTCCATTAGTCCATGGTTAGGTGAAATCATCACTTATATTAACTCAGAAACTTTCCTTGTCACCATGCACACACTCGAAAAACACTCAAAAGCATAGAAACAAAAGCAACAAAATCACGCATAAAAGAAAAATTGAACTCTAAGTTGATGAAGAAATGTGCTCAACTTGAGTGCAGTCCTTCAGGTTGAATAAGTTCTCCCTCCTTCAGTGCACTCCTTCATGTTGGGAAAGCGCACCCTACCTAGGTACACTCCTTCATGCTAAAGGCATGAGCTATTCCAGGTGCATGCATGGGCCATCTTGTTTCATGTGGGGGCAGTCCTAGAAAATAGCAACCCACTTAACTTCTCTTAACTAACCCTTTCATGTGACGACAAGTGGTGATCATGCATGAATCAATTTTTCATGTAAGCTTCTCTAAATCAACCCAGTTAATCATTTATTTACATAATCATCTGATTTGGGTGCACAACTATGGATCAAGAAACTCTTCATCAACCAATGCTACAAGTAAGTTTTTCACGTCAAATATTTTCATTCCCCTTCATTGTTTCACTATCATTATTTCTTTTCTTGTTGTCATTCCTACATTTTTTCATTTTTTTTGTTGGCATTTATGTGCAATCTTCACACTGCAATTGTTAATCTATTGTCACATGCAAAAAATATTCACATTATTCAACCTTTCATATGACAATGTGAATGTGACAACATCTATATAAACTTGCAGATCTTTCTTCTTCTCATCTTATCATCAAATTTGTTTTTAAAACTTGTTTCTGAGCTTCCAATAAGCTACGTACACTTTTGGAACCTGAAGCATGATTAGCCTTGAAAACTGCATCCATAATGACCAATTTTTCATCTTGATCGCACTTGTTCATCACAAAGAACTTCTCCCTCCATTGAGTGCATGAGCGCACCACGAATACTCGAACCATATTCCTTCATCCCTTTTGAGTGCGTGAGTCTGCACTCCTTTCCATTGAGTGCATGAGCATATTGTGAAGTCCCAAAGGTTGGTTAACCCATTCCTTCATCCCTTCAGAGTGAAACAACATTTTCTATTTCTCTCCTTGAGTGCATGAGTGCATTGTGAAGACCTAAAGGCCCAACAACTCACCTCTTCCACCCTTTGGAGCGTGCTAGTGTGACCTTGATGATTTTATCCACTTTCTTGAGTGCATGAGTATACCATAAATCCCTTAATGGCCTCTTACATTTATTTGTGCATTGAAGGTGTGCCCTCCTAGTTTTCATTCTTATTTTTTCATGCATGGAAGTGATTTTGTGCTTTCGTTGATATATTTTAATGTTGATTATGTGTGATGTCTCTTTGTACATTATTTACAATTGTTGCTGCATAATTAGGTTTCTTTAAGCTAATATTGTCATTATGAGTGTGTTGCCACAAATAAATGTTTGTTCTACAAGTATTCTCACCCTTTCATCATCTATTGGAGCCATGGCTCCTTGTAAAGTGACCTCCAAAGAAGTTTCAGAAGAAATCACTGAGGAACTTGTTGAAGTTAGCAAGCCAACCATTCCAATATATGCATATACACATTTCCTTATTGATAAGACTATATAGGTCACATAGACCAAGATATAATATAAATTCATGCAAGACAAGTTTGTTGAGGACTTCGAAGATCTGCACGCATACATCAATATGAATAGGTCAAGAATGCATATGATCACATGAAAATTCCTCACCATCCGTTGTAAATAAGTGATTGAGTGGATGATTACACACATGGATGACTCTTATCCTTTTCTTTGCAGTGACAGTGACGTTCAACTCGCCACTTGTTATGGAGAAGACATGCAAACGTACTACAAGATCATTGACCCTATAAAACATGGAAATAATGACTTTTACGCAAGATGGGTTGACCTCAACAAAAGTGACATTATTAGATCTTGGTGTTGAGAGCCTTATAAGTTTCACCATCGCCCATTCACATTATACCCAAAAAATATTCTGAGAGATGTATATCAGTATTTGATAACCATGTGTTGTTGGTTGCATGGGCACATGAACGCTAAGGTGTTCAAGGAAAATAGGATATATATTCTAAACATTGTGGTAACATGTGGTAAACCTTTCATTGGGAAGATATATTATCATTTGAGTTACAACGTCATGTGAGGAAGGAAAAAACATATTTGAGGGAAAATCAAGCCCCAAAATTGTACATGTCTACATTTATTTTAGATGGAATATGCATGCAATATGTCTTCCCAAGAATGTATTGGAATTGGACCCATGAGGACAAGTTCCCCATTTACTTTCACTATAGAGTGTCATTAAAATCAATATTTAGAGGCACATATGATAGATTGGTCGAGCTCTTCTTTGTAGTTATCCTTCATATGATATCTGAGATTGATCCTCCCTATATGACTAAGCAAGTGAAGGAGTCACTATGAGATATCATGGAATGGTTTGTAGTGCTTAACAAGACATATATCATATATTTTGGTTGTCATATATCCCTTCATCTCATGCTGTGATAGGTGACCAATAAGGTGGTGATGAAGGAAGTGGAAAATTAGTTAGATAATGGATTGTTAAGAATTCTTCATAGGAGGAAGAAATCCCCTTGGCCCACCTTCCCATTGAGGATAGGGTTATATGAGTTGAAGAGAAACAAGGTGACAATAGTAGAGATACAATATTTGGATCACCTACACTTTGACACTAAGGATTTTCATGGATATGATCCCAGGAGAATATGCAGGCAACATCATGAAAGGACTGATCACAATATGGTGTATTCTTTGATATCTACAGTAGAAGATGAGAAGATAAAGAAATGGTAGAATGAAAACATGAAGGAACATCCAAGCATGGGAACCATTTCACCCCAGGATCCACTAGCTTAAGACTTGTAAGTATAGGAGGAATAATAGATAACTCCTTGAGAAAGGAAGGTAGCTCCCAAGAAGAGGACCAGATGTGATTTGACCAATGAGAGCAACAGAAAGTGGAAAGTTCATCCTTTGGACACAGGAGTTATTCAAATAGAACAAGAGAGGAGAGAAATTTAAGAAGAAGACTAGAAGAGGCAGTGGGATCAGTTAGTTTAGAAGAAGCAAGAAGAAGAAGAAGAGAGGAGAATCATAAAAGAAGAACAATAACGGAAGTTTTAGGAGGAAGAAGAAACACATAGATTGGATGAAGAACAATTGAATCGAGAGATAGAAGAGGAACAATTTGAGGAAGAGGATACCATCCATAGAATGGAGGAAAAACAAAATACTATAGAAGAACACCCTCTCATAGTTGGTCCTCTTCCATTTGGGGAAATGGGGATAACACCTCCACCAGAAGACATATTTGTGAATGTATGGAGTGTAATGTTCAATATTCTTAAAAACAAGATCACGAAACAAAGGCATAAATATTTTCCCAGTTATCCTAAAAAATTAGTCTGAGTTGCTACAGGGAAGGTGATAATTGCCAACACCAGAAGAAATCCTATGGCAGTCATGGTGGAAAATGTTTCATTAGCTACAATGGCACAAGATAATTTTGAGTACTTGTTGAATGAGAATGCTAAAATAATAAGAGAACTTGTTGTGGTGAAGAAACATTTGGAACATCTTGTGGCAAAGAATTAGTGGTTACCATCAGAAAGTTTCAATACCACAGAATGGCAGTCAACCATGCAAGACAAACTGGGGCTAATGGACAACACCATGGAATGGCTATATGATGAGATGATATTCATAAAAAAAGTGGTGGATCCTCTCATTGACATCCAGAAGAAAACAGATGAAGTGGTAAAACTCCTTAAAGTAGCAATCAAAGTGGTCAACTAGATTCATGAGTGGGGTATCTGGATGCTCCGAAAGAGTTGGAAAATAAAGAAAATATTGCTGCATAAATGGACATGCTTCATTTGATACTCCACCTACATAGCTACTTGAATATTGGAGCACATCTGATTAATAATATTGCTTCCTATAATCAACTACATAATGGTTTTGAGTCTCTAAAACAAAAGCATGGGATGCCTACAATAGAAACCCTTGAAGCGATCAAAGGCATAGAAGTCACCTTCTAGGAGATCAGGCAATATATTGATAAGATCAAATAGGAAACATAATAAGAAGGCTTGGAGGTTACCAAAGACATTATTCTATAGTACGCCTTTGCACCAGTCAAATCTCATATGAAATTGTCATGGCTCTATAATAATGTACAATCAAGTTTCAAGACCATAGTGATGGAGGAATTAAATGTGAAGGTGCGATATATAGGGGACTTTCTAGTTCGAGTCAAATCCATCTCAATGGAGTAGACAACATGACACACTTACACTACAAGTGAAATCCATGAGGAAGAAAATGGTTTATCTATTTGATGAGCATTTGCCCCATTATCAATTTTGTCTTATTAGGCCGCCATCTTATTTGTAATGTTTTTTATGTAATGAAGTCCAAGGGACACGTGGAATGCAAAGAGTAACATATGGAATGTAATAAGTCATGAATATAATATGAATAGTTATAGGAGTTAAAGAGTCATGAGGAAGCTCAAAGGTCGTTGTTATTTGTTATAAATACCTCTTCATAACTCAAGATAGGGGCTAGGATTCTAGAGGTCTTAGCTTGGATTCTCTTGTATCACATTGGAGATGATAATTATTTGGAGAAGCAAGTTGTGGCTTCATGTTGCACTATTGAATATAGTATTTCATTCATACTTGGGATATCTCACTCTTAATTAGAAGTTCAATGAGCCAACACTTATTCATATATGTATTGTAGATATAGTTGGACTATCATGGTTATGTTTATGGTATATGTTGCTCTAATTACATACTAAGTGAATAAACTAATTTTTTGCTTAGTTATTGTTGTTATTGATTGAGTGTTGTTATTATTTAATGTTTTTTTATTATGTGGACTAATATAAAGGTATTCAACAAGTCTTTCTCTTCCTTCCTCGGTCCCTCTTTGGATAATACTATTACTTTTCTAACCGATGGATCGTTTTCCCTACCAATCATAGACTTTCCCTAATGCACCTTACATTGGGTATCTCACAAATATCACATACTTTCTTCCCCAAATAGGTGTTTTGTTCTCTTGTTTGTAATCATAACCAAGGAATATTTGTGGAATTTTTCCAATGGTGGTTAGAACCTATGACTATATGGGACTCCACCAAACATTGTGAGGTCTAATTAGGAATTCGCATCGGGGAGATCCCATTATAATTTGGGTGACATAAAACATCATCAAAAACTAGGTTTACTAATGCTGGAAAAACCTGTTCATATTACAAGTTGTAAACTTGATCAGAGAAGAAAATAATCATGTATAAAATCTATACCAAAACCTTAGGATATTTCTTTCCCACACTCAAGAATTTTTTTCTATTATTCATTGTGAGTAGCCTTATAAGGTTGACATGAACATCCCTCCAGGACCTCCTCAAAAAGTTGTTCCCTTCCCCTATTGACTTGTTATGCTGAGATTTATTTTCTTCCACTGTTGAACTAGAAAACCTCAAGGCTCAAACATAACAAATAATTGTTCTAAGTGATTTTCACAAATATGATCAATGCATCAATCGCCAAGCGAATCTAGGTGGAAGTTTTCCTCTGCAACTTCCACCGAAAGATGAAAAATGATAGATGCCTTGATATCTAATCATTAATACTTAATTTTTTCATCACAGATGACATGCACCAGGAACCTTAAGTCCCTGGCCGATTTAGAAAGTTGCTTCACATGAGAACACTACCTCATATCAAGTTCTTTTAAGCTAGATAATTGCTTCAATTGGTTTGGGAAGTATTTTAGGCACCCACACAACAAAATATCAAGGGACTTCAGTTGTCTAAGTTTACAAACTAGATATGGTAGTTACTTCTGTCTTATATGCTACTATTTCCTATGATCCTACCTTACAATGTTCCTTTTGCAACATGTGGCACAATTTCTTGTAATTGCTAACAATTAAATTAAAGTTGTGGAAGACATATTCAGACATAACTATCAATCTGATAATTATTAGGTGGATGGTAGAGATTTAACCTCCATAGAATATTCTAGAATATTTTTAGTAGTTACACAAATGAAAGGTTGAGATTTATTTTCAAAGTTTTATATGAAGTGAGATATGGTTTTTTGAGAATGTAATATTTGTAATCCATGGTTTGTAACAAAGTCTTTTTACAGATTAAGAATCTCCATGATAAAATGGGGGTGAATCTCCATGGTTAAGAATATTGCTCCATGTTATTTTAAAATGGATATATATGTTTAACTTATACATTAAGTCTTTTTATCATTAGTAATAGTAATCATAATTTTAAATAAAGTGATAATTTTGCTAATTACTATGATTTTTTTTTAATTTTAGCAACTTGAGATGTAATATGAAGTAAGTGTTTTGATGATCATTATGGATTAATACCCATTTTCACTTACTAACCATTTAATTTATACAAATGCACCAATATAATGGGAAATTAATTTTAAAGGCAATAATTCATGTGAAGTGAAAATATAATAATGGATCAATACATATCACCCAATCTCTATAACTAATCATATATATGAGAAAATGAGAGAGAATGACCTCTCATACAACTATTTCCCTGATCTAGTTCTTAAACAAGTGTTGTAGGGAGCTTAGTCACTACCACTAAAGTTAGAAATTATGCTTTAGTAAAAATTGAATAAAAAAAAGTTACCTATATTGGTCATTGCTAAATTAATAGTGGTCAAAAGACAAATTGAATACTATCGTTTTTCTTTGGAAAGAGCTAATAAATTTAGATGTGAAGTGGACAATTTAATTTTTTGCTCGAGGAAGGACTTTCATAAATTTTAGTGTGTAGTGACAACTAATAATCATACACGTTTATAGTTGATCTACTTCTACATAAGTGGTGATCCAAACATGAATAACGATGGAAGTAACTCGTGTTAAGTATATTTATTTACATCTTATCCCTATCATATTTTTATGCAAAGACTTGCTTCAATTATGGTAGGAAGAAATTGATGGTAAATATATTATTTACTTGAGTATGAGATATTTTCAGTGATTTTATTTTTAAATGGTTTTCTTGCAAATATTAAGAATAGAAAATAACTACACATGCATTAATATTGCAACCATATCCATAAATTATGGCATAAAATATGTGACGAGTGTACAGGCGTTGTAATAAGACCTTCAAGTTATGGTCCAAGAAAATTCTTGGAAAAACATTCTTTTAATATATCAAAAAACCAAATATTTATTATTTGAAGATAAAAATTATGAATTGCATTGGTCAATGATAAACTAATAATGGTCAATCGATTACTAAATCTCTTCCTTAGTGGGAACTAATAATGATTCATTAATATTAGATGGTAAAGAATGTCAAATGTGAATATAATAAAATATCCATACATGTGCCACCCAAACTCCACAACAAATGACACATGAAAAAAGGAAAGAGAGTGACCTCTCATCATCTCTCATGCATGCAACACTCTATGATAAAATGAATTTCCAAGTAACATACTAGTGCACATGGTAACCCATATGAACCACATTGACTTATAACAAATTGAAATCATGGTCTATAGGAGCAAAGGCCCATGTCAAAAGTGTGTTTGTCTCATATGTTGACCACTAAATGCTCCAATTGACCCTGCCATGCACAAATTCATGAACCACTAAATGCGAAAATTGAGGTGAGCACCCACGATTTAATAAAAGATGAGGCACCTTCATCAATAAGTTATGAAATGTACCACCATGACATCAATTAGAAATACATGAAATGAGAAATCCATAACTAAATAGAGGTTTCCATTATATCCTTCACACATTATATATTGGGCTTGGATTTATTAGATAATGAAAACAAAATATGGATTAGGACGTTGCATCTATGTGACATATTAATGCATTCTATTTTAAGAAAATATGCTCCACATCATTTTATGGTTCCATCTCATAACTCAAGATTAGGGTATATGAGAATATTGGGGTGGTCCCCTCAAGATGACATCAATTTCCTTTTCTAGCTTTTGGGCCATTTTAATGACATAATTAGTAAGCCAATGCAAGAATAAATAAGTGGGAAAGATGCATAGTAGCATAGTCCTTGCCTCTTTTGGAATTTATAAGTATTTTTTCATGATTAAGGCAGCATGGGGCCCACGTTTTGTCCTTATCTGAAAATATGATGGCACTTATTGTCTCCGCAATTTGCTATGATAGAAATTGGTTGTATATCCCAATGCATTATGATGATACCTTGTACTTGAAAATTTAGAGAAAATTATATTAAATATTTGAATGATGTTCTGATTAGATATCAATTTGTTCAATAAATGCTAAAAATACTTCAATTTACAAGAATGTGAGATTTTGTTAAACATGGGAATAAGCCTTAATTACTTTTTTATATACATTAAATCTTAGCTAACTTGAATATGTGGCTTGAGAAATTGACTAGGTTCATATTTGATGTTTCACACCTTTTAATCAACATAGGTCTTAAGAATAAAAGTAACATAGTGTGAGTAATGAGGTCAGGGAGATGGGAAAAGGCTTATGACAAGTAATGGATATTTTACCATTTTCACACAGGAGTGTTATATTGTCTACTTTACAAGTTCTCAACTCAAGAGATGGAGGTGTGAGATGGGAATTGAATATGTTAATTGTTGAGAACATTCCCATGAAGCTACAAGATGTTGCTAATGACAATATTTTTAAGCTTTTTGTGCCATTTAATGAAAGGTGAGTAATTTATGTCATGCAAGATAAGATAAATAACATTAGCTAACAATGATTTTTTTCAATATTTCAAAGGGATTATGAAGATAGAGTTTGAATATATTCAAAGGAGAGAGATGAAAATTAACATAGGAAATGGATTTCTAAAAATAAATGGTGGGTTTGTTCTATTGCAAGAATAACCTATTAAATTCATCAAATATGAACCCTCAGATTATGTGCAGAAGTTCCCATCAGATAATAGTTGTAGCCATTAGATCTAATGAATGGTATCATGTTTAAACAATGTGCATGTTGGAGCCCAATATCAAATACCACTATGGTGGCGATCGGGGACCCATTGATTTGCTCAACAAAATTAATTGCTTCCTTATTTCACAATCGATATACATTGTGCACCATCATGTCATTTCACTTGAATCAACAACTTTAGCACATGTCATTATTGTAGGGGTTACATGTTAATATATTATCGATATTATCTATCCACGTCTTCCCATCATGCCTCATCATTCCAAAGAAACCTTACAGACATAGTCAAAGGGATGGAGCAAGTGTAACATTATTGTTAATGCCTACAATTAAAGCATTAATCCATGTACTTTGAGTGTTAACATGGGTAATTAAGGGTAATAAATTTTAGTTTGGCTATGGTGTATATTGGTGGTCATTTCATGTTTAAATGAAATTAAGTGCCATATCTATTCAATGGAAATTCAAGTGCTAGCCATCTTTTGAGACGTTAATGGAAAGTATTATTGAGACCATAAGTGTGTGCGAGAGTAGTGGTTAAAGGATCATGTAATCATGAGTTAATGCCAATGAAAATCTATTAAATTTTGTTAGTGGTTATTCTTTGGTCATACTATAGAGTGCTTCCATTCTTACATTTTTTAGGCTAGAAAAATAGAAATGTAGGTTCAATAAGTTAAAAGTTGTAAAAGATACAAGGAGCAAGTATCCCAATGTAAATAGTTTACTATTATTATTGAATTGAACAAACAACCAATAGGTTCGGTTGGTTAATTTATATGGAGAATAAATTATAATATGTTACTCTCATCTAAACACTCTCTAAGTCAAAATGGATCAAAGAACACAAGCCAAGGAAATATGGCCCCTTTTCCAGAATCCAAAAGTGAAATGGAAGGTGAAGCATATGCAATTTTGTCTTAGTAGTATAGGAAGAAGCTTTGGACAACTCGCACAACTGAATAAAACCAAAATATCTAGATCATCAAAGGCACGATTTTGTCACATAGAAGGGTATGAAAAAAAATATAAATTGATGTTTCTTAGAAACTCATCACTTATAGATGTGATCTTCATACAAGAACATTTAAGGTTCTCTTCATCTTATCTACTTAGTCAAGAGCTTGCTATGAATGAGGATAATGAAGAAGTTGAGAGACCTGTGTAATGAAATAGGAAAAGAGGTATCTGGTTATGATTGTAGCTTTGAAATAATTAGATAGCAACAATGTTAGCAAAACATATGCAATACTCAAGTGTTGTAGTCATAAAAGTTAACAAGTTATGAAATGGAATGATAATTGATAAAAAATGGATCTAGCATAAAACCCTAAGTTGAAGAAAAATATTCTTATAGAGGTAAAAAGTTAAAGGGTGCTAAAATGGCATTGATGCATGTAAAACCCAATTCGGGTAAGCATAAGGGTCGAAAGCTGAGGATCAAGGAGATGGAGACTTTATGCACAAACCTTAATAAAGGCAGCAGACCAGTCGGTGGTGCATTAAAGGGGCTTCTCATATATATATTATATATATATATATATATATATATATATATATTATATATATTATATATATATATATATATATATATATCGCATTGCAATCATATAAAGGGCAGAGTATGCAGGACCATAGCCCTGAGTGATTACGATATGCGATCATTGCGATATCGCATCACAAAACACCATGGAATAGTGGTTGGACCGCAGCGCCATTACAAATGTGACATGCCGATCAGTGACATGCGATAAGCGTCGATCGGGCAATCGGCCGATCAGAGGAGCAGAGACACAGTCCATTGGGCTGATGCGATATGTGATGTGTGATATCAGCAATTGAAGCAATTGGAGAATAGAGATTGGGGAATGTGAAGGACTAGGAAGCAGCGGACCCATGCAACGTGCGATTGAGATTTGCGATAAAGGCGTGGAATGATAAGGTTGTGGATGTGATTTCATAATATTTGAAATCCAACTGGATGCCTATTATTTATTTTTATCACTAATACTAAATAAGTGGGGACCCTTATTCAAAAATTAAAAAAAATCGAATAATGCTTGTATTTCGTTTCTTCAATAAAACTTACTATCATAAACTTAGGAGAATACTCTTGAAAAATATAAAAGACTTAAGTTTTATGATAAGTTAGAATAAAATCACTCCTTAAAGCACGTCTCATCGCAAAAAAGGGTAATGGATGCCTTCCTACAAGCGGAATTCTAAGTTATGAAATCGCGATGCGAAACTATGCACTAAAAGCATTCATCACATCGCATCCCTCGAATATCACTTAAAGCTAAAATACTTCAAACCGCCGATATGTGATGGCACATATCGCAAATTGCATTTTGCAGAAAACACATCAATGGATGACTGTCATACGCTACAAACTAGCGATATTGCGATTTCGCGATATTACGATTTGCGATATTGCGATCTGCGATATTGGGAAGCAAATCACAAAATCGCCCCATCGCAGATCTATAGGGCTTGCCATTCGAAAAAGCATTTTCCATAAACCGAGGTCCAGTTATGCGTGTTAATGTTAATCAATGAGTTAGTTGGAAATCATTAATGAAATATGGTTTTGATCTAATCGAAGAGCCAATTTACGTAAGGTGGTATATTTTATATGTTTTCAGCATTTAAAGCTTTCCTGTCACCTTTTTCTTATCATTAGTCTTGCCTCATTTGTAAACTACAGGAGGGAAGAGCAAAGAAGTATACATAGTAGTGTTCATAGTATCATGGGAAAGAAGAGTAAAGCTCTGAGTTCTGAAGACAAAGAAATGACGCCGTTATACATGGACACCGCCTGTAACAAATATGTCGGTATTACTACTTGGGAAGGCATGTACAGTCTACTTGAGGAAGAAAATCCTAAAATGATGGAGGTTACAACTACTTTAGGCTCACATGGGTCTTCTGAGGCATCTATTATAGAATTAGCATGTTTGTTCTTGCACCGGATAGTGGCGAGGCCCAAAATTCTTCCATACATGGAGATGGTTAAATGGGTACTGGATAGCGCTAATGTCACAAACACACAATTTAAGACTTAGGTTGAAGAACTCACGGAGTTGTTATTTCCACAAAATTTAAGCTTTATATCCTCTAACAAAAAGCGCGTAAGAGGCTAAAATCACAACAAGGAAGCCCAGATCAAGAAACGGAGGCAGTTTCTGATACGCGATTAGTCCCTATCATGCTAATCGCACATCACTGGGCAAAACCCATTGAAGAGGAAAGCCTCTAATTACTCAGTTGCCTGTAAGCATGGAAATTTGTAGGACCCACTATACCAAACGAACAAGGAGCTGCCAACCAAGTTCTGGACCAAGCGGGTATCCCCCTTGCTGTAGACCTGATTTTCAGGGCTTCAACAATGCCCCATGATGTGTTTTTTATGAGTTTTCTTGTGCATTTCTGTTACGAACCAAAATGCGTTATTTCGTGGATTTTGTTCTAGAAAGAGGTAGTCGGTTCATTTCCATTGGGAAACAACCATCACACTTGTGCCATGCTATGAGAAAGCATTTCTGTAATAGGGATGCGTTATGAAGCACGCAGAGCTTAAGAGCCGGGAAGGAATGATTCCTCATGATGGAAGGGACAGAGGAAGGCAAAGCGATCAGGTGGCCATGCCCGTTGGTTCCTTTCCATTTGTAAATAGATTCTTGTCATAAAATAGTCGGTCTTCAATAATGGAGGCAATTGTAATTGATGTATTACAAAAAGCACAGGGAGCTCAATTAACAGGGTTACTGAAGGCTACTGAGATTCACTTGGAGGTCGAGCGAACCACTGATAACAAAGAGACACAGAGTCATGCTCAGGAGAAGTGTAGAGAATCCTAAGAATCTCAGAGATGCTTGAATGTCGAGTGTAAGACCAGAGGAGGAAGTCTGCGAAATCGAGGTGACTCAGAAGCAGAGGGTCACTTGGAGGTCAAGCGAAACCAGAAGCTTGTGAGAGCTAGAACTGAGAGCCAAGAGCTGAGAGCCAGAGCTGAGAGCCAAGATCTGAGAGCCAGAGCTAAGAGCCAAAGCCAAGAGCTAATATTTGAGAGCCAAGAGCCAAGAGCGAGAGCCGAGAGTGAGAGCCAAGAGCCAAGAGCAGAGAGTTAGAGCCAAGAGCTAGAGCCGAGAGTCGAGAGCCAGAGAGCCAAACAACCAGGGATAAAGATGGCATTCTAAGCCCATTGGTTTAGTTGTAAACCATTGGAGTTGATTTAAAGACTTGTAAAATAATTCAGACCATAATCCCAAAGAGCCTAATTGAGTTGATTAGTGCTCAAGGAGATGTAGCCCAAGATATTAGGGTGAACTCCATATTATATTGTTATCTTCTGTGGTTTTCTTATTTGTTGCTTTGTTCAATGTTATATGCATTTCATATTAGTTTAAGCAAATGAACATAAGCACTTAACAGTTAAAGGCAAACAAAAGCATACACTTATTTCAAGTCCTTTAATTCCACAAATTATCACTCATAAGCATAGATGTTGGGAATATATAAGCTTTGGAGTGGGAGAGGTTCTTGTAAGCATGACAAGAATCCTTTAGGATCCCATTTTAGCTTTGGTGGTATTAGAGCCTCAGGTTAATTAACCCCAACTTCAAAGAAGGTGATAACAGAGTTAGGTTATACAAGAGCAGGTCATATCATGATGCAGGTGATATCAGATCAGGATGCTTGTTTGACTTGAAAGGTGTTCAAACGGTAGAAAGAATTTAGTTGTTTGATTGTTTGTAAACTAACTATTGTTTGAGTTCACAGAGGTGAAGGGAAAGCTATTTCTATGTACGTCCAGGAGAGGACAAGAAGGAAGAAGGGCTAAAGGCATTCTTCTTATCCCAAAGGAACTCAAATAAATCCTTGAAGCACAAGAGGTTTGTTGCAAAATGTTGCTTGAATAAGATCTTTGTTAATCTTGTTTGAAGTTCTTTTGTTCATTTTCATAATGGCTACTTCTACAAGTGAGTCCTCAAATTGTTCTTTCTTAACAAGATTCTATGATGAAGTCATGAAGCAAGACTTGTTCATCTTGATGGATATGGTGAGAGAAATGTATGACGATGGAAGGAAGAGCATCATACTACGAGAGTAGTTGAATTCCATGGAGGAAGAGAATCAATAGCTTTCTGACAAATTGCAGGAAATGAAGAGGCAACTTCATATTACAAATATGAACCTGGAGAGGATGCATAAGCTAGAGACATAGCTTTTTATTGCAAAGGAATACTTAGTCAAATATCAGCTTGAAGAAGAGGTAAATAATTCGAGTTTGTCTTCAATTTCCTCTAAGAGTGTTTATGTTGGTTCTTTTGAAAAACATACCAAAGGCATAGGGTCCAAGTTAATGTCCAAGATGGGCTATGAAGGAAATGGCTTGGGAAAACATGCACAGGGTATTTTTGAGCCAATAATGGTTGAGGAAAGCCCTAAGTATTTGGGTCTTGGCTATGGTCAATCTTATCGAGAAAATTGCTGCCATGAAGACAATTGAAACAGTTCCAAGAAGGAGTTTCATTTCATGTCTTCTACCTCAAGAGTGTAAAGATTGTATTGATGGGGAATGCAATAGCTGGAAACATCATTTTCAAGAAGAAGGTGTATATCAGCATATACATGAACTAGAGAGTTGTGGAAACTATGAAACCATTGAAGAGGTTGATGGTGTTCCAAAGGGAGCTACTTCTTCACTCAATTCACCTCCTCATGAAGGTAATAAAGGTGAAAAATAAAAGTATAAATCTGGTTCTAATCATATTCCTTTTGATTATGTAAAGCATGATAAATTTCCATATAAGCATGGGAAAATAATTTCATGTTCCTTTTGTGGTTTGGATAATCATAATGTTTCTAGATGTTGGAAGAGAATGGCCACATATAGGAAATTTTTGAAGGAAAAGAAGCAAGAAGCTAAAGGTCCACTAGACAAGGCAAATCATGCTGTCAAGAACATGTACATGTGCTGCACTTGCTGCCATAAGCAAGGACACATTCTTGAAAAGTATTGGACTCTGAATCCAACAATGCTTCCACAAAACTTGAAGAAGGTGGAAAGAGAGAATGGTAGGAATGGAAAGAAAGATTCCATGAATGATGTGTTTCAAAATGCTTCACATGTTGATACTGATGTGCAGACAAAGGTAGCACCTTTGAAATCGATTGGTAAGAAATGGTTAGAGTTATTATCCAATTAAAGTTTGCATGTCTATTAATATAATACATCTATTTGCGAATAGAATGTAGGTTGCAAGGTTTTACCAAGAAGGTGAATCGAAAAGTTGAGTAGCAGACTCACTTTATTACTGCAACATTATATTCATTTCATCTTCGAAAGTACAATGTACTTAAGCAAAATTTGAAAGGTGAAATGCATGCATAAGCGTGATATGCATGATGACAGGGATGCTAATGATTTCCTTGTATTTGAACATGTATGTGTGATTAATTTGAAGGGTTGATTACTTTGTTGTAAATATGCATGTAATGTTAATGTTGACTTGGAAAAAGTTGATTTGGTCTCCAAGATGGAGATAATGATGAAATGCTTCACATTTGAAAAAAAATCCTAAAGTTATTTTCCTACGTGCTTGACTTGAAGGGTCAATTATTTTAAAGGCATGTTTTGTTGGATTATTATCTAGTCAGTCACATGTATGCAGATGTAAAGACATGGAGGTGTTCACAAGATGTGAAATCTATTTCTTTTGTTGAAGCAGGAGTTTAGGTCATCTAGTTGTTGTCTGTAATCTCGTTGTTGTTAACATTTGTTGTTGACAGTATGTCAAACAGGTACAAATGAAAATTTTGTGAAGCAGATGTAACTTCACATTGGTTTGAGCCACCTTGGATCAATGATCAAGGAAGAGAAGTTCAAACTACTTTTTATGACCTTCTTAGCAGGAGTTCTATAGGAAATCAAGGAGGAAGACAGTTCTTCCCAAGAGGATAGGCACATCTAGGAAGGAAGTGTTCAAAGGCTTTGGTTCAGAGGCACTATGCAAGTCAAGTGCATGGAGGTTGAAAGAAGAGGGTGAGGTACTCGCATTTACTGTTCAGATCATTATATCAATCTTTTAGAGTCCAAAAGCTATTTAATGGGAAGGCATGATCCAAAATGGATCTAGCATAAACCTCTAAGTCCAAGAAAAATCTTCTTATAGACGTAAAAAGTTAAATGGTGCTAAAATGGCAAAAATGCATGTAAAACCCAATTCAGGTAAGCATAAGGGTTGAAAGTGGAGGATCATGGAGATGGACGCTTTATACACAAACCTTAAAAAAGGCACACCGGACCAATCGCGGTCGTTAATATATATATATATATATATTATATATAAATATATAGATATATATATATATCGCATTGGAATCATATAAAGGGAGGAGTGCGCAAGACCATAAGCGATTACGATATGCCATCGCTACGATATCGCATCGTGAAACACCATGGAACATTGGTTGGACCCCAGGGTTTTTACAAATGCGATATGCCGATGAGCAACATGCGATAAGTGCCAATCAGGCGATCAGGTGATTGGAGGAGCAGAGATATAGTCGATTGGGCCGATGTGATATGTGATGTGCGATATCGGTGACCGGAGTGATCGGAGATCGGGGAATGCGAAGGACTGGGAAGCACCAGACCCATGCCACGTGCGATTGTAATTTGCGATGAACGCACAGACCCGATAAGGTTATGGACATGATTTCATAATATTTGAAATATAGTTGAACGGTCCATGATGTGTTTTTCGTGACTTTTCCTGTGTATTTCCGTTATGAACCAAAATGTGTTATTTTGTGGATTTCATTTTGGAAAGAGGCTACCAATTCATTTCCATTCGGAAACTGCCATCACACCTATGCCACACTATCAGTGGGCGTTTCTGTAATAGGGATGTGTTATGAAGCACGTAAATTTGAAAATCCAGGAAGGAATGATTCTGCATGATTGAAGGGACAGCCGAAGGCAAAGTGATCAGGTGGCCATGCTCACTGATTCCTTTACATTTATCAATAGATTTTTTTAATAAAAGAATCAGTCTTCAATGATAGAGGTGACTATAACTGATGTATTACAAAAAGAACAGGGACCTCAATTGATAGGGCTGCTGAAGGTTGCTAAGATTCTCTTGGAGGTTGAGGGAACCACTGATAACATAGGGTGGCAGAGTTATGCTCAGGAGAAGAGCAAAGAATCCAAAGAGGCTAAGAGATGCTTGAATGTTGAGTGTAAGCCTATAGGAGGTAGTCTACGGAGTTGGGGTGACTCAAAAGCAGAGGGTCGCTTGGAGGTCAAGTGAAACCAGAAGCTCGGGAGAGTCAGTGCTAAGAGCCAAGAGCTGAGAGCTAGAGTTGAGAGCCAAGAGCTAAGAGTGAGAGTGGAGAGCCAAAGCCAAGAGACAAGAGCAAAGAGCCAAGAGCTGAGAGACAGAGCTGAGAACCAGAGCTGAGAACCAAGAGCCGAGAGTTAGAGCTGAGAGCCAAAGTCAAGAGCAAGAGCTGAGAGTTGAGAGCCAAAGAGCCAAATAGTTAGGGATAAAGATGGCATTCTAAGCCCACTAGTTCAGTTGTAAACCATTGGAGTTGAGTCAAAGACTTGTAAAATAATTCAGACCATAATCCCGAAGAGCCTAATTGAGTTGATTAGTGCTGAAGGAGACGTAGCCCAAGATATCAAGGTGAACTCCATATTATATTATTGTCTCCTATGGTTTGCTTATTTGTTTCTTTACTCTTTACTATATGCATTTCATATCAGTTTAAGAAAATGAGCATAAGCACTTAAGAGTTAAAAGCAAGCAAAAAGATACACCTATTTCAAGTCCTTGAATTTTGAAAATTATCACTCACCTGCATAGATCTTGGGAATATATAAGCTTTGGAGTGGGAGAGTTTCTTGTAAGCATGACAAGAAGCCTTTAGGACCCAATTTCAGATCAATAATAGATCTAATTTTTTTTTTAAGGAATATGTAGGTATATCTGAAGTATTGTTTTCTTACTTAGCATATATAATAAGTTAATGTTTTAAGAGAAATAAGTGAGCAAAGCTTCATATGAAAAAAAGATTTAGAAGCAAGGGAATCAAGGTGATCACCTCGGGAGGTGTAAATGCAGATCATGAAAGACTATGTTAAAATCCACCTAAAAATACTGGTTAAATTGAAAAACTTAATGAAATTATTATCAATAATTTCTAGTTGTTTCATAGCCAGTGTTGAAAAAGTATCATCCAATGAAAAAACTCCATATGGAAACAAGAAACTACTTAAACAATCGAATGGTGCTGAAATCATCACATACTTTCATAATATCTTTTATTTTCAGTTACATTTGGAATTATTAGCATGAAATGGGGAACACATTTTCATTTTGTGTAACCATTTAAAAGATAGAGGATACCGAGAAAATGATTCAGTTTTTCTCATAGAATCACATAAAATGTAGTGAAGAGTCAACTACATCATTATCACTCCCATATGAATGTTAAATATCGACATGTCATTGTTCAATAGGGAAATTTGTATAAATGTGATCAATTATCGCTTTTATGTTTTAGAAAAAAATAATTTATTATTTGTTGTGATTGCTCTAATTGCATGTATTTTAACAATTATTTACCTTATGATAGTTATCTGGTTCCATGTTTTTTCCCTATGCAAGTAAGTAGTACATGAAGACAATTTGATATGTTGAAATTTCCATGCTCATGATGGATACAAAGAATCAAAATTGAGATTAGTTAAAATTCTCCCCATAGATTGTTGTTAATAATTCTCAATACTTTATATATGCTAATGTTCACTAAGAAATAGGATTCCAATATGTGATAGTCATTTCCACCAAAATTAATTAGAGGATGACTAACTTATTTTAATTTATCACCGCACTCAATGCACTTCTTTAGTTTTTCGTCATCTTGGGACTGATGAGGTTAGTATATATAGAAAAGGATTTATCATGTGCACTGAGGTAAACACTACTATAGAAGTGTATTTCGTTCTTGCTAAATTTATCAAGATTGTAGATTTTCAGAATAACCTAGAATCTAATAAACATTTCATTCGCAAATATGTATATTTTAAACTAACTTTATTTGTTAATATAATTAAATTCTTAGTATAACCTTTTCCATATGATAATTCTATATGTATAATAGTTTGCTATTAAGCAAAATAAATGTTTTGTGAGAGGTAAGAATGGTGTGAAAGTGTGAAAGTCCCTTTCACATGTTCCTCCATCTACACACATCTCCACTTCCACACATTTTCATAGATTCCTCCCTCTATAGACTTCTTCTACAAACCTTCATCCTGAACAACACTTCTTCCTCACATTAATGAACAGTTTTTAATACAATGCATGAAAACATGCACTGAATGAAACCGATAGAGCGAAAAATTCCAGGTATAAGTTCTTTTATCACATTTTATATTTCAATTTATTTTCTTCTATTTTTATTTCCAAATTATATTTTATTTTCATAATTCCTGACATATTATATTTTATCTATTGTTATCATAGTATTCATAGTTCTTAGGTCCTAAGTGAATCCATGGTAGTTTTCCATGAACTATCTTGATGCTAAAATGAAGGGATGAGGTGAAACAAGATTATGTAGTGAGAGAGGAGGAATTGGAAAGTAATTGTTGGGTGTGTGTTATATTGTTTCCATGACTAACACCAGGTACGAAGCGGGGGCGTTAGAAAGGGGGTGGAAGCCCCCTTGCATGGGGTTTGGGGCAGTGCCTCCAAATTGTTTTTTGGACCCTATATTAGGTGGGTGAACCTACCAATGGTTTTGTGCATGTATTTCACACATGGTTTTGGCATGATAGCTTTTTCCCCTTGGTATTTTGTACATAAGGTCAGGGAAGCTATGGTTATGTTCTAATATATGGTTAATGGATTGGGGTTTATGGATGCTTTGACCTGGCTATATATGTATTGTAACATTGTAAGGAATATAACGAAAAATCAAACTGCTAATCTCGGTTTTCGGATCCAGGGGAAAATGTTTGTGTATATTTGTTTTATGTTTTATGGTCTCATCATTCTGTATTTTCCTTGTTTAGAATTCATATGCGGGTAATTTCTGTAGGGGGTTAAAACCTACATTTGGTATCAGAGTTGTTTCAGCTTCAAGGGGACACTTTTGTTGCTGAGGGGTTTTTCTCAGGCGTATGGTAGACCCTGTTCAGTGGGAGATCCGCAAGATCAATTCTTGCGTGAAAGAAGATGGTGACAGTTGAAATATAGGGATCTAGAAATTTGATGGTTAGAGTTTTGAGTTGTGAAAATTGAATATGGAGGATATACTGGTGGATAAATATCATTGGATTGTAGTAGATCCGGGTACTACACCAACAATAATGTATGATGAAGATTTGAAGAAGTTGGGTCAGAAAGAAAAGAGCACAATATGGTTGTGTATCTCAGATTAGATATTGTCAAATGTATCACGGGAAGCTTTAGTTAAGGCTTTGTGGGAAAATTTAGGGACTTTGTACCAATCTAAGTCTCTAGTGAACAAACCGTTCCTACAGAAACAGTTGTATAACTTGAGGATTAAGGATGGAGACTCAGTGACAGAGCATATGAACACCTTTAATACTGTGGTAGGCAAGTTTCTATTTATTGATATTAAATTTTAAGATGAAGATAAGTGCATCCACTTGTTATGTTCTGTACCAAATTCATGGGATAGTCTAGTTGTTACAATAGGTAGCAGTATAGCTACCTTGAATTTTGATGAAAAAGTCTCATCCTTTCTACCAAAGGAGATGAGACAGAAAAATATGGAAGGCCATAATGGTGATGCCTTGTTTATATGAGGATGGTCCCATAATAGAAATAAAAAGTAATTCCTTGAGTGGGAGATCTAAATCTCGAGGAAAACCTATAAAGGTGTGCTAGAAATGTGGAAAGGAAGGGCACTTCAAAAGGGACTATACATCTAAATCTCTTGAAAAAGTAAATGGATCTGATGATGATACTTATGTAGAGGTGAAAACCACCTCAGATGAAGGTGGGGATGTGCACTTGGCTTCTTCTTCAAGCATAAATGTATATCATGAGGCATGGTTGACTGAGTCAGGTGCATCCTTTCACTTCACTCCCCATAGGGAGTGGTTCTGCAAATATGAAAAATATGATGGTGGTGATGTCCTCTCATGAGAGGATAGGAAGGTTAGAATCACAATATGTTGAAAGGTCAAGTTGAAGTTGCAAGGAGGAAGGATTAGAACACTTTCGGGTGTTCTACATATTCCTACATTGGCCAAAAATATGAGTTCTGTAAGCAATGTGGATGATGCAGGTGTAAAAAAAGTGTTCGAGAAAGATACCTGCAAGATGGTTCAAGGATCATTGGTATTTATGTGAGGAGTTTGGATTGGAACTCTATACAAGCTTATGGGTATTACTTTTGTTGATGGGTGCAACAATTATGTGGTTCCTAAAAGTGGAGCATAAAATCTAGTGATCTCTAGAAAAAAGACCACGCTATGGCATCCAAGGCTTACACATATTAGATATAAGTTCCTTCAAATACTTCATGGTAATGGTATGGTAGAAGATATGTCTAATTTATCTATATATTTCAATTTCTATGAACATTGTGCATATGGGAAGAAAAATCTGGTGAGTTTTCCCTCTCGTGCTAAGAGGGTGAAAGGGATATTAGACCTTGTGCATAGCGATGTGTTTGGACCTACGTCAGTTCCATCACTAGTTAATTCTATGTAATATGTATCATTTATAGATGATATATGAAGGAATACATGGGTATATTTCATGAGGAAGAAATTTGAAGTCTTTGAGTGGTTTAAAGAATTTAAGGCTCTGGTGCAAAACCATATAGAGAAGAAGATAAAGGTGTTGAGGACATATAACGGTGTAGAGTTCCGCAAGAAGGAATTTTAAGAGTTTTGTAATAAGTGTGGTATAGCATGGCAGAAGACTACTCCATACACACCTCAATAAAACGAAGTTGTAGAAAGAATGAACATGACGTTAATGGAAAAGACAATAAGCATGCTCAATGGTGTCAGGTTAGGATAGGAATTCTAGGCAGAGGTAGTGGAGAATTCATGTTACCTGTTGAACAGATCACCTTCATCAACATTGGAGCATAAGACTCCACAACAGGTATGGCCTAGTAAGAAACCCTCTCTTTCACATATGAGCGTATTTGGTTTTGATGCATATGTACATGTTTAAAAGGAGAAAAAAACCAAGTTAGATAGTAAATTTGAAAGGTGCATCTTTACTAGGTATAAGGATGGCTTAAAAGGTTATAAGATTTTGTTACAGGCCTATTTGGGCACATCACTCCCAACATTCAGATCAGTACAATTAGGACTCATCAAACGTTAATTTAGTTGTTACATGCCCTAGACAAGTCGTCAAATTGAATGCTTCCCTCCATGAAAGTTTCCTAGCTTGAAACCTTGCTGAAATGCCTCCTTCGAACACCGGCATAGCCTTGGTCAGGGGTAACTGCTGCAGAGTATGTAGACCCATTCAGGCCTGCACTGCAGTGCAGTTAGGCCCTCTTTGACCTGCACTAGGCGAGAATGAGCGAAATTAGCATTGGATTCTAGGAATATTCCTTGATTTTAGAGCATTCTAGAAGGATGCCCAGCTCTTATCTCATTCTATGAGGTCTACTTTAGATATGCTATGTACCAATTACCCCTCTATCCTCTCGTCCCTTTGTCATGGAAACTAACTCCAATTTTGGAAAACCATTCAATGCCCAATTTATGACATAACCACCTGCATTTCCCTCTAAATTGATCACTCGTCATAGTGATTAGGGGGATGGAGTTCGAAGATTGTAGAGAAATACTGTTGGTTTGAGATTTGAGTTCATGACAAGTAATGGTATGCTGCTAGATTGATGTGCTTTTGGTGTGACAAGGGTTTGGACTAAAGTTAGATGAGTGACACATGATCTATCTACTTTGGGTGTAACTCTTCCTTCTACATCAATAAAGTTGTTTGTTCCTTTTCCCATATTCTTGTTCATATCTATGACGCATATATGTTTCAATGTTGTCAATTCCATTGGTTTATACTAGATAAATCATGTAATTTGATCGTTATTATCTTCTATTTCTGTTGACAGGTACCAATTGAATGATTTAGTTTGAGTGGGAGTGACAGGAGCAATTGAAAGGAGCTCAAGGAAGAGAAATATCACAAGTAAGTTCCTTCATCTCATCTATCTATTATAGGAAAATGTTAAACCACTTTCTTTCTATTGTTCTAAGTGTAGCTACCCACTTAGGGAAAATGTGCTTATCCGTAGATACAAATTCCATATAAAACATTGGTGACCATATTGGGGAATGATTGTCATTCCTGGTAATTTATCCTCATCATATTACATTCTAGTAGACTTTACTTGACTTCATTGATCTCTTTTCAGTCATTTTGAAGTGTTTTTGGTCAAAAAGTGTGCTTGAATGTCTCCTGATTTGATTCTCTAGCACTAGCATAGTGTTGGTCTTGAAACAGTGCGTTGCAGAGCAGCCTTAGTTTAGAGACAGTTCACTACAACACACTATCTCCCACTCTGGGCTGCTCATACCTATTAGGTCAAAAGAACCCATCTTTCGCTTGGTTTTTCCCAAATTTTCTTCTAATTTTGTTTGCTAAAAGATCAACGTTTTCTATGGTTCTAAAATCAGTTTGTATTTATTCTCCTAGCCCTACCTTGGCCTTTATTTTTTAGTCTATCTTAAGTGATTTCATTATCATTATCAATCCATTGTAAAAGTTAGCTTATAATCAATTAGTTTTTTTTGAAAAAGAAGTGGCATAAAGCCTTCATTTTTTTGAAAAAGAAACTATCGTAAAGTCTTTGTTTCTTGCGAAAAGTATTGATTGATTGTATGTGCACTTAGTTTCCTTTTGTTTATATAAAATTTAAAGGAATGAAAAGAAAAACATGCATTGAGCATTTAGAGGTTTGTGTGTGCTTGTAGAAATAGTATAGGGAAAGTTGCACTAGATGTGCTATATGCTCTTTGATTAAAGATTATGATTGCTCTATCCCTTTTAGTTACGGTTCTCATTGTTCATATCAAATGAAAAGGATGTTTCTCATCATAGTTGCATCCTAGGAATTTCAGAAACATCATGTTGTGAACCTGAAAGACAAACTTTTAA
Organism: Pinus taeda; assembly: GCA_000404065.3. Classification (NCBI taxonomy): domain Eukaryota; kingdom Viridiplantae; phylum Streptophyta; class Pinopsida; order Pinales; family Pinaceae; genus Pinus; species Pinus taeda. The sequence continues at coordinate 137,082 of APFE031142491.1, read as the reverse complement.
ACAAGATCAAATAAAATTTATCTCAATTAATCTAATGGAGCATTGTAACTTAACGCATAACATTTAGAGGTCTAGGCTAGAGATGTGTTCTAGCTTCGTTAAACATAGCGGTTGTCACTATTTTTTTCTGATACATTCCGAGTGTGATGCCTCATTCCACGTACATAAGTATATCTTAGCTCGCCCACGTACTTTCCGGTATATAGGGCGATGTTATAGTATGAAAAATATAAAGGAATGCTCTCACTGTATGGTTTCACATTGGATGATCCAGGTGGATATTGGTGGCCACCCGCTAATTCCACGTGGATCCCCTCTAGTGATTCTTTTAGTTCTTTTAGTTTCCTTAATTATAGCACAGTTGACTATTTTTAGCAGTTTTTCGGGTCCTAAACTTCCGGAGCCGTTTTGAGGCCCTAAACGACGTTTTTTTGGGAAATCTACCGCCAACGATTATTTTGTTTAAAAATCATCTTTTCCGTCGTAGTCCTCGGAGAGATATTTCCAACGGGCTATCATGCATGTCAAACGGAGATAAGACAACCAATTCACGACCCCGGGAAGTTGATGTACCAACTTACCCAAAAACGGGGCCCACAATTTGGCATTTCATCTTCAGGGTTAGGTTTTGGAATGTGAAGGGTTTTTCCATTATTTCTCAACAATAAATAGGCCTTCGAGCCTCATTGTTACACAGTTCAGAGGCATGTAGCCACACATCTCTTCTGAGAGATAAGCTACCATCGCCCTAGCTGGTTTATTTCCATTTCTGGTTGTAAGCATATTTCAATATTTTCCATTAATGAAATGAAGTATTATCTCCGCTGCGTCTTTGTGTATATGGTTATCTCTGTAATTTGTTGCATTCTGGTTTAAGTCTGGATCAGTGGTATCAGCACAGCTACAACCAGGCTATCCACATCTCGACTGGCTACAACCCTTTTCAGGTGGGCTTGGGATTCCAGCCACTATGTCCCATCGATGTGGCCATGCCATTTGCAGCTACTCATGTAGATTCTGCTCATGTCCAGTCTGAAACAGATAAGGCAAACAGCTTCATTGAGCACATCCAACATAATTGCCAGCAGGTCCATGACATTCTGGAGAAATCTAATGCTAAGTACAAGCAACAACATGATCAACATCAGGTGCCACACAAGTTTTAGGTGGGTGACAAAGTCTGGTTGCATTTGCAAAAGGAACGTCTTACCGGAGCCTATCGGAAACTCAGACCACTCTGATATGGCCCTTACACCATTACCAAGGCTGTGGGAGACAATGCATTTGAGCTCAGCATTCCCCCATTCCTTGGCATGCACCCGGTGTTCAATGTCGACCGCCTTCGGCCATACTTTCCGCCATTACTAAACACGTCCGACATTGCAGAACAACTCACACCCACAGAGTTAAATCCAGCTTGCATGGAACAAGCTGCAACTGATCGGATCATGGACACACAGATCAAGCACACTCGCCAGCAGAATATCCAGCTATATCGAGTTGTCAAAGCAGGACAAATCCTTCACCAAGGCAAGTGGCTCACCAGGGACCAAGTGCAGCAGAAGTTCCCTCATCTCATGGAGGAACTCAACGCAATGGGAACCATTGCTTTCTAAGGGGGGAGGAATGATCCAGGTGGATATTGGTGGCCACCTGCCAAGTCCACCTGGACCCCCACCTCAACATTTTCAGTTTCCTTAATTATAGTGCAGTTTACTATTTTTAGCAGTTTTTCGGGTCTTGAACTTCCGGAGCCGTTTTGAGGTCCTAAACGACGTTTTTTGGGGAATCTTGTTTCGCTTTTTTTTAGATAAAAGATTGTCTTTTTCGTCATAGTCCTCGGAGAGATCTTTCCAACGGGCTATCATGCGCGTAAAACGGAGATCGTATGCCAAAGTTACGACCCCGGGAAGTTGATGTACCAAATTACCCAAACAGGGGTACCAATTTACCCAAACGGGGCCCATAGTTTGGCGTTTCATCTTCTAGGGTTAGGTTTTGGAATGTGAAGGGTTTTCCATTATTTCTCAACAATAAATAGGCCTTCGAGCCTCATTGTAAGACAGTTCAGAGGCATGTAGCCACACATCTCTTCTCAAAGATAAACTACCATAGCCCTAGCTGGTTTATTTTCTATTTCCGGTTGTAAGCATATTTCAGTATTTTCCATTAATGAAATGAAGTATTATTTCCGCTGCATCTTTGTGTATATGGTTATCTCTGTATTTTATTGCATTCCTGTTTAAATCTGGATCAACAGAGGCAGATGAGATTTTCAGGAAAATGATCAATATCCAATTACCAGATGCTGAGACATGGGAGAAACTAAATGATTTATTTTAGAATACATAGTACAAATGTAAAAATGTACAGTAAAAGTAAAAGGGCACAGTAAAAGGATATTGATAGGTCAGCCAGGTCAAAGTGTATCAGGTGAAAGTGTATCAGATGAAAGGTCAGAGTGAATAGAGCATGCAGCGTAAAGACCAAATAGCAAAGCACACATTAAAGTGAAAAGTATCAAAGATTAAAGCCATCACAACCTAATAAGTAGGGCAACAAGCACATTTCAATAGCTGTCTCTATCTTCTTGCATTAAGATTTTTCTTTCTCCTAGATTAGTTCCCAAGACAGTTTGGGATATATTGTAAAATATTTTTCTATAAATACTTCATAATTCAAAGTGTTGAGTGTGGATTTCTATACATTTGTAAAGTTATTTTGATCATAAACCTGAGGGTTATTGTACCAATTTTCAAGTCAACAGACTGGAGCAATCAATAAAGAGATTGCATTATAGGATTCATGTGTAGAGCTATTACAATGAAGTATTTTCTTTGTCAATTTGTTATTCTCTTATGTTTTTCAAAAACTTAAATGTTATCCAAAGTTGAATGAATTAACTGGAAATTTATCTCATAATTTGTTTAAGTACACTCTTTTTTCCATACTTAATCATTTACATGTTTTCTTCTGATACCCGGATCTAAGAATCCTTAATTGCTCTCCCATCTTGGTTGAACTCTTTCACTTTCTTCAAAATCCGGCCTAAGGAACCCTTAATTGCTCTTTGGATTTGATTGAAAACCACTTCACTGTCCAGCCTTGAGATAAGAAGTAATTCTACTATCTTTCCCTGTAGACACTTTTTTTAGAACTTGATCCAATCCTGTTTGTCTGACATTTGACCCCATAGCCCAATGGTAAAAGACAATCATTTTTAATCTAAGTAAGTAATCCCACCACCAAATATAAATAAAAAACCCAAGCACAATCATAACTAGCCTAGAATCAAATAACTAAACAAAGTTAAATAAAAAAGAGAGAGCCCTCCCTGAGATTAGGAAGGCTAGATTCTAATCCCCAAAGTTGGTTTGTGGTTACCTCTATCATTTCCTTTTCTGACAACTTAGAAGAAATTTTGGAGTGATAACATCATCCACATTTCTAGGAGCTTCCCATTTCATTGTAGCTTTTACCTTTTGTTGGATCCATTGTTATGCCTTCCTTGGAAACAACATGTCCCAAGTAATGTACCTTTGTCTGAAAGAAACTACATTTATTGAGATTGACATACAACTGATGCTCTCTTAGCAATATTAACACTGTTGTTAAGTATTTGTCATGCTCTTCTTCATTCTTACAATATATCAATATATCATCAATGAACAAAATAACAAACTTTTCCAAATAAGGATGCAACGCATTATTCATCAAGCACATAAAAGTAGTTGGAGCATTAGTCAAACCAAAAGGAACCACAATAAACTCATAATTCCCATACCTGCTCCGAAAAATACTCTTGTAGATTTCCTCTTCTTTAAAGTGTACCTGATCATATCCCGATCTCAGATCAATCTTTGAGAACATTGCTTCTCCCTTCAATTTGTCAAAGAAATAATCATTCCTCAACAATGGATACTTGTTCTTGATGGTCACTTTGTTCAACTTCCTGTAATCAATGCATTACCTGAGAGTACCATCTTTATTCTTAAAAAAGACACTGGTGCACCCCAAGGAAACACACCTGGTCTAATGTATCCCTTATCAAGATTTCCTTCAACTACAAATTCATCTCTACTAAATCTAGTGTGCTCATCCTGTATGGTGCCTTTGATAATGATGCTGCCCCTGGTACCAACTCAATAGAAAATTCCACTTCTCTGTGAGGCAGAAAATCCGAAATCTTTGTTGGGAACACATCCTGAATCTATTGTAAAACCGAGTACCTCCTCAAGATATCAGCATCCTCAACTTCCTTACCTTTATCACTGGAAATATGTATAGTAAACAATACACATCCTTTTCTATGATTGCCCTTTTCTTTCATAACTATCACCATTCTAACTGATGTTGCCTTCTTCTTACCCTGCAAAATTCTTTCTTCCCCATTGTCATCCAAGCACTCAATAGCCTTGTCATAAATACCCACCTTAGTCCTATGAAGATATATCCAATCCATACCCAAAATCATACTATATGATCCCAACAGAAGTACTTTCAGATGTGTTGATGTAGGCACACCATTCAAGTCAAATGCACAAGCTCTTACCCAATGATGAACTCTCTTCGGAGTACCTGTAGACAATTGCACTAACCAAGACTCTACATGCACTTCTTTATTGAAACCACACTTATTCTATAGGCCGGGATTAACATAATTATAATTAGATTCAGGGTCAATAAAAATATAAACAACTTGATCACAAAGCTTACCATCCATCTCGATAATAGGTGCCTGGTGATTTTCCAACCTATTATTCAACACTGCATAAATATGAGGAATACTTTGTCCAACATCCCCCATTGTTTATGCCTCCTAAGCACTGTAGACCTATGGTCTACCACCCTGATTTCGTGGACAATCTCTCCTGCGATGCTCTCCTGTACTAGTCCAACACTGCAAGGACTTCCTGCCATCACCCTTGTTCTTCTCCTCAGACCAAAATCCCTTTCCTCTTTCATATGTATTAAACTTATTAGGTGGTGTTCCATTGTATTTGTTACCTACGTACTAAGGTCTTGTTCACTTCTTATCCCATATTCCTTTATTCTTATCACTATCTTTCCAAACCTGTTTAGTCTCAGATCTACACTTTGATTTCTCGTAACAATGATTTAGCTTCCTAATGGCTTCCTCCAATGATCTAGGCTCATTAAACTCAATGCTATCTTTGAATGCTACTGGAAACCCACTAATGAATCTCTGAATCTTCACTTTCTCCTCCTTATGATAAGGCACATAACTCAATAAATCCAAGAATCTGCTAGTGCACTCCTCATCAGTGATAGGTCCTATCTTCATCTCATAGAACTCTTTTTCCTTGTATTCATAATATCTCTCTGATAGATACTTCCTTTTGAAAATTCTCTCAAACTCACTCCAATTCAAATTCTCTTCATGAATACCTCTTACATTCTTTACATATTCCCACCAAATGTCTACTTTACCTTTAAAACTGAAAGTAGCTATGCTGACCTTTATGTTCTCTGAGTAATCATGCAATTTGAACAACTTATTTATCCTAAGAAACCATGCTTTTTCATCTTGTGATTTTTCCATTTCCCCATAAAATGTAGGTGGATTTTCTTTCTTGAACTCATCCGGCAAATATCCCCTGTCACTCCTCCTATAAGGATGATAACGATGATGACCATGATACCTGTTAAAACCAAAACTAGAGTAAACCCCATGTCCATTGCCTCGTCTATTAGGTGTATCCAAGAATCTACCATATCTAACCATGTCATCTCTATCCAACCTGTGCCCACCATGAGACCTACTTCCATATGCCTTGTTAGTCCTATCCTCCTGTCCATGACTAATTCTAAGAAGTCCTTACCTCTGCAAGTATGACGAGTTTTGAAGAATCACCGCATTTACCTACACTTGTTTCTCCTATGCCCTAGCAAGTCTCTTTTGTGATTGAATGATTCAATCATTATCTTCCTTTTGAAGCCTCATATTTCTGCTGCTCCAACATGGGGGATAACAACCCTGTCCGAACCTTAGAAAGAAGCTCCTTTTCTATTTGGTGTGGTGGCTCTAACTGGGGATGATGGGACCAGTTTCCCAGTGTGGGTTTGCAAATGATGATGGGTGGTTTTCAAGTGATTGCAATAAGAATAATGATAACTAAAAGACTTATTCTGACATGCAAATCTCTAATTAACTTAATCTAATATAAACCCAGGGTATTCTATGTGATACGCGATCTGAAAAAGGTATCTATTTGGTACGTGGTAATAAATATCATTCAAGTATTAAACATAGATGATAACATGTAAAGATAATTTCTTTGACTAAATAGTTAGTCAAATAAATGTGGAGATTATATCTCATATATTTAATGATCATATACAAAAATAAACGATTTTAGCTAAGAATTATACAATAGTGCAATTAACACATAACAAAAAGAACATACTCCATATATAATTCATGAAATAAAATGTTATCACTAATTTAATAAAACAGAACTAATCATACAAGATAAAAGTACCATATGTGTGAGGTTCTACTCATTTGACTAGTGACATAGATCAAGTCCTTTATTTAATCAAATTATTCTCCAGACATACAGAAGTGCATCAAAAAAAGAAAGTAGTTTGATATTCAAAAGTAATGACCATGTTCCATAATTTCATCAAGGCATCTACAAACTTACAAAAGTGCATGCTTTGCAAATGTTTTTTGATAAAATCATGGACACTTCTCTAAATGCATGAGAAGAGTATAAAAAATATCTAACTAAAGTTTAAAAATAGATTATACAAAATATATGAGGAGGTTTCAAACAACCTTCCTCTTAACTAGTAACTAACTCTAAAAATAAAATCGATTTGATGACTCGAGGGTATGAAAATGTCTTGTTGTTTGCCATATTTTCCTTGAGGTCGCATATGTCGGACATTGGTTTTACTTGAGGACGTGATCCAAATTGCGTTCTGACCTGTCCTGCAAAGATGGCATCTGTAAGAGTTGGCAACATTCTTTGCATTGAATTGAGTGAACAATTCAGTTTCATAATTTGGCAGTGAGGTTTGACAAGAAATTGACAATATGCCTCCCAGTCGGTCTTTGATAATTTCGTGATTGCCTCTCTTTGGATTTTCATCTTTGCTTTCCAGTTTTTATCCAAGTCTTTCAAATTTGGAAGTGACTTTGGATTACCTTATTTTATCAAGTTGGTGGTGTGCAAAGTGTGATTGACTGCCTTTACTATATTCTTTTCCACTCCTGCTGCTCTTGCTATTGCCAATTCTGCCTGCTTAATCCGTGCATCCCAATCTGTGAATAATATGTCTTTGTGTGTTTCTTCAATCTCTGGCATATTAGCTCTTCTTCCTTCTTCAGATTCTTTCCATTTAATATAGTTAGAGATATTAGTATTTAAGTCATTAAACTCAGTTCTCTGATCAATTTCCTTATCTGTTAATTGATCACTGGTATTCAAATAAGGGGTGATATGGGACATTTTCTGGCAGAATAGATCTTGTTGTTTTGATAGAATGGATTTTAACTCCAATGCCTCTTTGATGAACTCATCAATAGTGGGGACATTTTTATATTTCGCCATAGTCTCTTTCAACTCTTGGATTTTCATATTCTTCACTAAGATATTGCTTCGTGGCTTATCCTAAGTACTTCCATACTTTGCTACAATTGGAATATTTGTTTTGTGGCTTGCTTGTTCACATTTGTTTTATTGATTTGCAACTATTGTTCAAGTTGTGCTATCATTTATTATCTTTCTCTTAACAAAACAAATACTTCAATGGGCTTATCAATGGTGGCAGTAGAATATGCCCCTGCAAATTGTGACAGCCTAATTAAATTTTTAGTTGTATTTGAAGGAATATCCTTCTAGACTATATCCATTGGTTCATTCCTTGGTGGGATTTCAGGTTTTTCCACTCTTCTTATCTTCCTCTGTCTTCTTACTACAACCTTATGCAGTGCGCTATAGAATACATCTAAAGGAGGTATTTCTGTAACCTTTAGGATAATCTCAGATGTCAGAAATCTAGGTATGGTTTTTGCATTCTGTGAATTTGTCCCTTGCTTGTTCATTGGCTTAGACTCTGAAACTTTTTGAGTTTTCTGTGGAGGATGATATCCTATAGTTTCTTGGACATATGCTTTTTTGGTAGTATCTTTGAGTCTTTTATTAAGATGGTCCCATTCTTGCTCCATATTGCTTCTTTCGCCTTTGGGACCGGTATCTTGAGTTAGGTGAGTTTTGACCATTTTTTCACCTGACCTTTTCCTAGATTCTGTCGTAGCCTCTATTTCCTATGTCTTCCCTGTGTTCTAGGTTGCATTCAGCTGAGATTATGTTTGATAATTTGGTCCCTCGTTGTTAATGGTCACACTGGCTAGCGTAGGTTTGTCATCAGTTCTTAACAAATCTAATGGGTTTGTTTCAAGCCTCTAGTTTCTAAATTCTTGAAACCTTTTGAAGCAGTCAAGATTAAAATTCACCTTTGCCAATTGAATGCTTGTTCAAATGACTCAGATGGTTATAATAAATCTTCAAATTCATGATCTTCATGGATAAAGGGTTTGACCTTTAGTGATGTAGTAATATTTTGTGCTACTTTCTCTGGGTCAAATTGCCTCTTTGGCAGAGTAGCCAACCTGAGCCTCTCTATGTTCACAAATTCTTTGTTTTCATGGTTGAAGTTCACCAATGAAAAAGAACCACACCGAATGGGAAAGGGTGACCATAGTGATTTTTTGCTATCTTTCAAAGTCTTGGTTAAGCCTTTTCCAACAGTTTGGTGAGCTATTTCTCTGGCTAACAGCTTGTCAGGGACATACAAAGGAAGTACATGTGGTTCTTTTGTACTGCCGTAAACTTTGATGTATGTGAACCATTGCTCAACACAGTGCTTTCCTACTACAAGAAGCTCTGTAGTGGCTTCCTTAGAAAATCTTGGGGCCTTTTTATCAAAAATAATTTGTTGTAATGGTAGGATAACACCATGGCATATCTTGTAAAAATGGGGTTCCCACATTTATTTGTGACTAAGATGGATGGGGTATGGGTCTTTCAAGGTCCATTTCCAACCCATAATGGGAAACTTAGTACAAAAATAGATAGATTCCATGATATAAGCATTTATATAAAATGGAGGAAAGATTTCTATGGAGGTGGATCTCTTTTGACGATATTCAGAAATAGTTGTAGCTAAGTTGTTGGATAGGATAATAGACCAGTTCATTATATGAGAATTGATACATGCATCGATTAAAGGGACGCATTCTATAGAGAACTTGGTATTATTAGGCATTCCATACAATCTACATAACATGGAGGCTACATAGTTATGGAGATTTTCTAAAGAAGTTATGGGGTACATACCTGTCTTGTCATATGTGAATTTGTTTTCTAGGACTGTCCACCCCTGAATCATCTTAAAGGGTTCTTCATTCTATTTCGTGAACTTAGCAAGGAATTATCTATCATATATATCCTGAGGGTTGGGAAGATGATACATTTGTTTCAAATCTTCGACTTTAAATGATTCCATCAACTCCATCTTTGAATTCTTGAATTGTCTATCTTCAATATTGACACTCTCCACCACCCATCTAACCATATCCATGTATGGTAGTATCTTGGCTCTTCCTCCTATTCTGTGAAGAAAAGAGCAAGCAGCGTCTCTGAATTGAACTGCCGAGTGTTGTATTGAATTTGTTGTTCCCTTGGTAACAACAATTTTAGGCCACTCATCTTAAAGTCTATTATAAATAACTTCCAACGTCTTTGCTCGTTCATCAGCATTGCAAACCATATCAGAAAATATGGGTAGAATCTCTGTAACCTCATATTCTGAAACACTCGGTTGCTTATGTTTTTGCATTACTTTCTGTAAGGACATGTCTTTTGAAGTTTTCCTGAAATAAAAGAGAGATATATCAGTGTAAACAATAGAGGGCAATTAAGGCTGAAGATCTCTTTGAAATGACTTAAATCATGGGAATATTTGAATGCAATCTCTATATTAACTAGCCATGACTTGAAAATATTAACTTCTCTCCTCGAGCTACTAAACAATAATTTCCCTATCAACCCACTTGATATTTCATTAAAAACACAATAAATTCCCACACTTTATGCCTAATTTTCTAGATTGCGTCTTTCAAATGTTGCAGCATAGCATTGTTTGTAGATAACGCGAAATGCGATTACGAAACATCACAATATCGCATTTCGCAATTTTTAAGGGATAGCACAGTGGCATGCCTTGTAAAATTGTGACTTGTGAAGTGCGATTGCATATTCTTAGAGTGTTGTGATTGGAAAATCGAAGTGAAGATTTTATCGCATATCACATTTCGGGACTTTCTTTAGGATATTTATAATTGTCACATGGAGAGCTGCGAGATGCGATTTGCAATGATAAAAGTTTAATTATGGGTTGCATTCTAAAGGTTTAAGGAAAATTTTAGAGTTAGCACTTATTTTCAAAAGCTAAAAATTTAAAAGGGTCCCCATTTATATGTCAAATACTAACTATTCATCCCTATAAATTGGGGGATTGTTACATAGTACAACAATTGGCGATTCACTTGGGAGAACCATCTATCTCTGATTGGTCTTTGAAATCTCTAAAACTTTCAAAATTAGAAGAGTTATATGAATAATAATTACATGAGTTACAAACTAAGCAACATTTCTCTAAAATCATAATCACTCACTTAATTTAATTATTCAACTACTTTACTCTTGTAATGATAAAAATATAAACGTTTGCATCAGTCTATACTAAGATTTAAAGAGATATAGTAGGTCTCTTCTACAAATTAGTTTTTATTGTTTACTCATTTATCATAGATAGAGCCTCTGCTACCAGCAGGCATTCATAGCCTTGATAGGCTTATTTTTTAACCAAAAATGGTTCAGTTTCCCATCTAAAGCAATTTTTAGAATTCAAAATGATATTCATTTTATTTCTTTCTCATTTGGATCTTGTTTTTTCCTTTTATGTAATTTTTCTTTTTAAGTTTCTTAAAAGAGATTGTCTAGGCTTGGTAGCCCAATAATTACAACGTTGTTGGGTAAAATTAATTGCTTAATAAATAAATAAAACAACTAATCACCTAGACATTAATTATCAACCCGAGGAGCATCTTTTTATTTCAAGGCAATTGGAAAAATATATGCATAACAATACCAACATCTAACACTGGTTCTATATGATTATGTTCTATACTATCAAGCTCATTTAACAAGAAATAAAATGTAAGACTTGAATAATAAAACTAAAATTAAAATGAAGAAAGTAAATGACAGGAAAAACAATTATGATAATCATACAAATTGAATCATTGCTAAATTAAACCACACATTGCTGAATTGGAAATTTAATCTATTGCACTCAACAGAATTCAAATGATAATCTAGAGTAACTAATTCGAAATTGAAAAAGGTATTACAAACTATGTGTGAAGTTTCCTATGTTACTTAGTGCAATGGATCGAAAAGATTGCAAATAACATAGACACTTAAACAATTATAAAACACAATCAAAACACATCAACACAACCAAAATTGATAAAGGAGCTCACCTGACTTCCTGGCTACGTCTCCTGGTCCTAGCTTCTAGTGCTGACCTCTTTATTATTTCAAAAAGGTTGTTATAGGTGTGAACTCAAAAACAGAATCTCAAACATGAAAATGGATCTCACTACCATGTTCCACTCGAATCTTCGAGTCAAAATGAGCTTACGCTCGACTGTACTAGTCACTCTGACCTCTAGACCCCCTGGAATGGTTCACAATACACTCCTCTATCAGCTTTTCTATGTTATGGTGTTTATATAACACGTACAGTTACAAATTATACTAATCAAGGAATAATATGTTACATTAAAAATAGCGTATGAACCAAAGGACCAGCGGGCGCAAGGTGGACCCTGACCATCCGGCCTTTCCCCAACGCTGATCTCGAGAACAAACCATCTGATGGCTATTGCGTCCCACTCATCAACAGATCCGGAGAACCTGCACCATTGATCTGTCCTGTCAGATCCAATGGTTGTCACGCGGTTTCGCGCTCTAACTAGCACATTTTCTAATTCTCCAAAGGCACGTGAAAACGTGGTTTTTGGGAGGCTACGTGTCGAACGCTACGTGGAATCACGTGCTCCTGGTCTAAAACTACTTCCTGCCTTGAGGGCATGCAATAAACCATTTACCGCCCTTCTTTCAGAACTCAAAGAGTTTAGCTCCTTTTTCATAATTTTATCATGTCCGTTTTCCAAAATAACATGCTTGCATGTTTCAACGTGATATGCATCGATCTCCTTTGATCGGACGATCTCCACACTTGTTCGTTGATCCCCATTGCCTGTGGTCTAAACCAATCACCGACTACCACATCATATTCGGTGCTTACATCATCAAGAACCTGTGACTCTTTCTCAGGTTGCCACCTATCTTGCTGACGTAGGCAGTGACTTTTGACCTAAATCTTTGATTAGCTCTAATTTCCTTATCCAAACTCAGATTTGCATGCGGTTTGTACCATTGGCTTCATTTTAATAAGCTCTTCAACCTTATTCCACTTTCACCTATATTTGAAGACTTTTGATCTGGAGGCTATGCTGAATCCATTTTGGATCACTCCTCCCCATTGGAAGCTTTGGTCCACCAAAAGTTGGTTGTAGCTATCGAGTAAGTGAGGATAAAGTTCCATCACTTTTCTAATCTCTATCCATCGTGCTTTACTTGGATTTGTACCTTTGAGTCGAACTTGCAGGTACTCAACATCCCCTGGTCGTGAGGTTCTTATCCTTCTTTCAATAACTGTGTCCTCCTATAACTCATTGAGATACTCAGGCAACAAATCCTCATTGGAAGGAAGCTGACTTTTCTCTTCAGGATCTTCAATCAATGAAGGTTCATACAGCCTCAGGTTTTCAACATTAACGACTAAATAGATTTGCATATAAGCTAGTAGATCTAGGTAGAAATAATTTTCACCAATTTTATCAAGTATTTTGAAAGAACCATATCTTATTGGTTTCAACTTTTTACCTTCCCCTTGTAGTCTTTCTTTGCTAATGTACAACCAGACTTGATCGCCAACTTGAAAACTATGCTAAACTCGATGCTTGTCATGTCGCGCCTTATAATTGGCTTGACTTCTTTCCAATTGTTGTTGTACTGCCTGGTGAATTTCCTGGATTTGTTCAATGAACTTGGTTTCTTTGTCCACATCACTATGTCCATGAACTACTATGTCTTTACCAAATACAAAATCCAAGGGAAACTTTGGTATAAAACCAAAACAAGTCTCAAAAGGAGATCTATGAGTAGAAGAATGTTTTGCATGGTTGTAAGTATGCTGCACATAACACAAATGCTCATCCCAAAGTTTAGGATGCTTGTTGCAATATCCTTGAAGAAACTGTATCACTGTCCTGTTGATCACTTCTATTTGACCATCTGTTTGTGGATGAAATGTTGTGCTCTTCTTTAACCTTGTGTCCATTAACTCCCATAGACTTGACAAAAATTTCCCAACAAATCGAGAATCTCGATCATATACAATAGAAGTGGGTAACACAAAATGAACCCATACATTTTGAAAGAACAACTTTGCATTTTTTTCAGCTGTGATCTGTTTATTACATGGTGTCAAAATACACATCTTACTCAACCTATCCACAACTATATACAAATAATCATGAACCTTTCTAGACTTTGGCAACCCCCCAACAAAATCCATGGAAACACTTTCCCAAGGATGAGAAGGAATTGGGAGTGGAGTATAGAAGCCTAATTTTCTATTACTTGGCTTGCGTGTAGCACACATAGTACATCCTTTGATATATCTAGAAACTATCTCATGGATTCGTGGCCAATAACAGAACCTTTGCAATTGTGCAACTATCTTACTTACACCAAAATGACCTAATACGAGAGGAAGTATGTGCTTCTCGAATTATGTTAACTCTTTCAGTTTGTGGAATGCATAATTTTCCGAAATGATATAAGAGTTTGTCCTTTATATAGTAATCTAATTCTTCTACCTACTTGCCATGACTTAAAGTGGCATATACATCCTTAAAATTTGTATCTTGAGCATATTGTTCAATGTAATTTTCATGAATTACTAAATTATGCTTAAGTATAGTGGATGCATTTATGATTGGTCTTGATAACATGTTTGCAACCTTATTATGTATGCCCTTCTTATATCTGATAACAATATGAAATTGTTGTAGGAAACCCATCCACCTGTAATGTCTTGATTGTTGCAATTTAGTTTGTGAGTGTAAATATTGAAGTGGTTGATGATCTGTGTGTATGATTGTTTCTTTACCCATTACATAATGTTTCCACTTTTTAACACTCTGAACTAATGCATACAATTCTTTATCATATGTAGGATAGTTAACTACTGCAGATGTAAATGTCTTAGAATGAAAGAGTGTAGGCTTCCTGTGCTGCATCAGCACTACCCCCACGGCATAGTCACTTGCATCTGTCTCGATCTCAAATGGATGCTAAAGATTTGGTAGTGCTAGTACTGGTGTTGTGATGACCCTTTCTTCTAATGTGTCAAAGGCTTTCTATTGTTTGCCTCCCTACTGAAACACCTGTTTCACACTTGGCAAAGCATGTAAAGGAGCTACAATCAACGAAAAGTTAGCAATAAAATTTCTCCAATATTGCGTTGCCCCTAAGAAACTTCTAACTTCTGTAGAAGAATTAGGTTTATGCCAGTTCACAATGACTTCACCTTAGAGGGATCTATCTTCAATTCACCACCCCCTACAATATAACCCAAATAATTCAAAGATGTCCTACCAAATTCACATTTTGATAGCTTCACATAGAGATTTTCTCTTTTTAAAACATCTAAAACATGCTTTACATGTTCATCCCATGTCTTAATAAAAACAAGAATATCATCTAAATAAATATTACAAAATCATCAATAAATGGTCTAAATACATCATTCATGACTCGCATAAACGTAGCAGGAGCATTAGTTAAGCCAAAAGGCATAACCAACCACTCATAAAGTCCTTGCTTTGTCTTGAAAGCAGTTTTCCATACATTTTGTTCTGCAACTCTGATTTGATGGTAGCCGCTTCGCAAGTATAATTTAAAAAATTAAACTACATCTTTTAATTGAACTAATAAATCATCAATACAAGGAAGAGGATAACGATTCTTGATCATGATTTTATTTAGTGCTCTAAAATCAATGCACATTCTCCACGAACCGTCTTTCTTTCGCACCAACACAATTGGTGACCTGCACAGTGATGTGCTTGGTCTAATAAATGAATTATCAAGTAACTCTTGTACCTGCTTCTTTATCTATGCATTCTATAGAGATGATAACTTGTACATTTCAATGTTAGGTAGTGGAGCATTTGGCTGCAGATAAACTTCATTTGCTATCTCTCACTTGGGTGGAAGCCCCTTAGGCTCTTTAAATAGAATATCATAATGGTAAACAACTTTAACTATATCTTCTTTCTGTTTAGGATTACAACCTTGAAATGCATCAGATTTATCAAGATCCTTTGCTTTTACAATCATTAGTAAAAATTGCTTACTTGAATTTACTATTCTTTTCATCTGTCCTGAATTTATAAGAGAGAAGTTATCTTTAAGTTTATGAGCCCTTACAATATATTCAATTCCATCCTTAGTGAGTTGATACTTATTTTCAGCTCAATAGAAGACAGATTTTCTATTGTACAAGTATGGACTTCCTAATACAATTCCACATATGTCCAATGGGACTATGTCTAACTCAACCTCATCTACAAATGTTTGCCCAATAGAAAAACAAAGTTTACATTGTTTCCTAACTTGTAGCTTTGTTTTATCATACACCCAACCTAATGGATATGGCTTTTTATGAGGTTTTGTTTCTAGACCCAACTTCTTTACAATTGTTTCAGAACTCAAATTAACTTGTGACCCACTATCAAATAAAGTATCAATTTTAGTGTGCTTGGAAATGACTCTAATATGAAATAGCTCATTTCTTTTCCTCTCATTACTTTCATTGTCAATAAAATGTGAAGAATTACTTGTAGATGCTTCAAAATCTTTACCTTCTATACTTGTGGTTGTAACTGTTATTTCATCAGCTGAGTCTGATCCCAAGTCCTTTTGAATAGCAGCAACATTCTTTCACTCTTTACCCCCAAACTTCTTAGGCTTCAATTCTGGATGCAAATACCAGCAGTGTGCCTCATCGTGTCCTTTGGGTTTACATTTTTACCTCTAGTCTCTAGATGAGTTGCTTGAACTGATACATCATCTTAGCTAGTGGCATTAAACATAAGTATAGTATGCTTCAAATAACTATGAAGACCACCTATGTATTTTAACAATGTCTCTGGTGAGTCCAATGATATGCCTAATGTTAAAGCCCTCCTACGAAATTCCTGAGTATAACTCTGAACACTTTGACCCTTCAATTGACGTAGTGTTTTCCAACTCATCATTGCTTGCTGCATATAAGCCAAAGGATAAAATTTCTTTTTAATGGCAGAAAAAAATTCATTCCAAATTGAAATGATTTTACCATGCTTTCGAAGATCTGCTTGTGTCTTGCCTTCCCACCACACTCGTGCAGTTCCTCCAAGTCGAAGGCTTGCCAGCTGGATCCTCTTCCTTTCTGAATCAACTTTCTGCACCCTACAATATACATCAATTTTCCTTATCCAATTATCAAGATTTTCTACATTAAGTTCTCCATCATGAATTGGCAAATCAAATTTTACATCTAATTTGATCATAGAGGTTTTCTTTTTCTTCTTCTTAGAAGAACTAGTTTTATGCAAAGAAGACGATGATGACGACGATGATGGTGATGATGGAGGATATGGTGGAGGCTGCATTCCTCCCTTTCCCTTATCTTCCTTATCTTCTTTGTTTGGAGGGACAAAAATAAAAGGCTCCTCTACTCCTTTGTCTGGTCTAGGTGATGAAGTGCTTTCTCCTCTACCCTTTTTAAACTCGTGATACATCTCTTCCACAATGGCACGTATCATCATGAAGCTATCCAAGAACTGGGATTCTGACCCAAGTGGAGCTTCATCTGCCATCCTTCTTCGTGAAAAGACCCTTCCAATCTTTGGATTCACCTCAACAAGTTCTCCTTCGCCTCGTCCGAGCCTTAACCTAGTCAGCATTCAAATCTCCACACAAACTTGTCAAACCTTAAAAACCTTAAGCTTTGATACCACTTGATCCGAAATTGAAATAGGTATTACAAACTATGTGTGAAGTTGCCTATGTTACTTAGTGAAATGGATCGAAAAGATTGTGAATAAAACATACATTTAAACAATTATAAAAGACAATCAAAACACATCAACACAACCAAAATTGATGAAGGAGTTCACCAAACTTCCTGGCTACGTCTCTTGGTCCTAGCTTCCAATATTGACCTCTTTATTTTGTCTTCAAAATGGTTGTTATAGGTGTGAACTCAAAAACAGAGTCTCAAACATGAAAATGGATCTCACCAACATGTTCCACTCGAATCTTTGAGTCAAAATGAGCATACACTCGACCATACTGGTCACTCTAACCTCCAGACCTGCTACAACGGTTGACAATACACTCCTCTATTAAATTTTCTATGTTATGGTGTTTATATAACACGTACAGTTACAAATTATACTAATCAAGGAATAATATGTTACATTAAAAATAGCATATTAACCAAGCACGGGGTGGACCCCGACTGTCCAGCCTTTCCCCGATGCTGATCTCAAGAACAAACCATCTGATGGTTGTCGCGTTCCGCTCATCAACTGATCTAGATAACCTACACCATTGATCTATCCTATGGGATTTTATGGCCGTCGCACGGTTTCACACTCCAACTAGCACGTTTGCTAATTCTCCGAAGGCATGCAAAAAATTGGTTTTCAGGAGGCTACGTGTCGAGCGCTGAGTGGAATCATGTGCTCCTGATCTAAAACCGCTTCCTGCCTTGAGGGCATGTGATAAACCATTTATCTCCCTTTTTTCAGAACTCAAAGAGTTTAGCTCCTTTTTCATAATTTTATCATGTATGTTTTCCAAAATAACATGCTTGCATGTTTCAATGCAATATGCATCAATCTCCTTTAATCAGACGATCTCCGCAGTTGTTCGTTGATCCCCATTGCCTATGGTCTGAACCAATCACTAACTACCACATCATCCTCTGCACTTACATCATCAAGAACATGTGACTCTTTGCCAGGTTGCCACCTATCCTGCTAATGTAGGCATTGACTTTTGACCTAAATCTTTGATTAGATCTAATTTCCTTATCCAAGCTCGGATTTGCAGCTGGTTTGCACCATTGGCTTCATTTTAATGAGCTCTTCAACCTTATTCCACTTTCACATGTATTTGAAGAATTTTGATATGGAGGCTATGCTGAATCCATTTTGGATCAATAACAAATCAAATGAAATCTAGTAATTGGATGAAATAACAAATCCGGAAAATGTAGCAAACAAAAAATTAGTTAAAAGAAAGGAAATTAACTTCAAAGAACAATGATTGAAATTCAAAGAAACAAGCACACAACTAAACTATTGTAGATGTTCAAGGTAGCACCTCTTTCGAGGTAGTGGGCCCAGCTGCCCAAGACTTAGTTCGGCCTTGAGAAGTAACTCAAATCAGATTACAAATAATGCATGTAGAACTCAATGGATAGCTTCCTTCACTAAAACATATGAGAGAAATAATTACAACATAATGAAGCTCTTAGCTTTGCCTCAAATTCAACAATTGTTCATCCTCTCATCTCTCATCTCTTATCTATTCTCCCACATCCTATCTAACAATTTTCCATCTCCTATCTCCTAATTATCCTTCCATTATCCCCCATTATTCTCCCTCATTGTCCTCCAATTCTCCTCCTCTCTTTGATCTCTGTTTTCATTTAAATACATAAAGAGCAAAGGGAAGTTACAACAAAGTCGATTACAAAATGATTTCCATTACAATTTTGGATTGACTACATAATATTAATAAACAAGATCAGACCTGAAATATCTTCCCATCATGATCTATTTGGAACAAGTCGAATTTGGTATTGCAATTGGAAAATGGTCACAACAACAAATATGAGAAAATCATCTTCGAATAACCTTCTGTTTCTCTTAATATAAACCGAATTTTGGAAAAATGCTCCTCATAAAACTAACTCAGTTTGTTCTAGACAAAACCCATGTTTTGGATTTTCTAGATTCTCTTTCATTTTTCTGAAACGTCCAATGAAAAAATGTCACTTCTTATTCCAACGAATTTCTGAGTTGGAATATTTAATTATGAGTTGGAGATCAAATTTTCAATTTGGAAAAGGTATTGGAGGCTAAAATCGTGAGTGATGTTACAACAAATCCATTAATAAACCATCATTGGTAAAATCATGCATAATAATCATCAATTTATTAAAAATAAAAGACAAAAATAGTATTTATCCATAAGAGCATAAAATAATTATAAAATGGAATAATATGATAAATTATGATAAATGGCGTGATAAATTATGGTAGAAATGGATGAAATAGACATTAAAAAGTGATATTAATAACGAAAATTAGTGGCCCAACAAACACCATTCACTTGTTGTAATTAAATTGAACAAGCTAGCTCTTGATGAGACCCCTTGTCTTTTGATTGATTAGATCATTGGCTATCACCCTGTTTTGATACGCAGTATTGGTAATATCAATTTAATTATTCCCCTATGATCATGGTAAACAAGCTCGTAATGAGACTTAATATTTTTTAAGTTTTGTATATTTTTTAATTACACTCTAAAATAAATAAATAAATTATCAGATGGGGTGAATCATTGGCTCTTTTTAAAAGTTTTTGGATGATAATAATAGAGTTTTGAGATACTCATATGTAGAGAGTCCTTACTAGGTTAAAGATTTGTTTCTTGACTGATAACAAAACATCTATACTTTATAAAGATAAGAGCTTGTTCATAGAATAAGTGTTTTAGCAAGGTCAAGTTTTTCCAAAGAAATAGGGTTCATTTTGATACTCAAATGCTCTAATTATTTCTTTAACTTTTCTTATTTATAGAAGCAAAAAATCAAAGTATTGCTAGAGACTTTATTTTGAGAAGCAAAAAGTAAATTCTATTTAACTTTTATTTTCCAAAGAATCTTAAAGACAATATGATACAAAATTAGAAGAGGTTGTTTTTCTAGGAAAAGTATTTTTTCAAAATTTTCCCATTAACGGGAAAATAATCTATTATACCTGCCAGTTCTTGTAAAAGAAATGTTGATGGACCAATTTTCTCAATGATTTGGAAAGGTCCAAGCCACGGTGTTTGGAATTTGGTGTGTTTGCCTTTTTCCTCGTATGCTTTGTCCCATTTTAAAAACAGATCACCTACTTCAAAGGTTCTATGACTGGAAGAGGTTGTATCAAAAGAGGCTTTGACTAACTGTTGATGATGGGAATGGGTGGCTTTAGATTTTTCTCTTTCTTCTTCAAGTTTAAGGATTTGAAATTGTCTTGCTTGAAGAGAAGAGGAAGGATTTTCATTAATAATTTGCAGTAGGGCGAGAGATGGGATTTCTATGTTTGTGGGAAGAACTTCTTATTTTCCATAAACTAAAGCAAAAGGAGAAGAACCAATTGAGGCCTTATGTGTTATTCTATCTTCCAATAGAGCGAATGTCAATGCCTTGTGCCAATTCATATGATTTTGGTCTATAGTCCACTTGATGATTCTGTTAAGGTTTTTGTTTGTTGATTTGGCTAATCCATTACCTTGTGGCTATTAGTTGGTTGAATACTTCAATATGAAACCTCTTTTTAAGGAAAATTCTACCATATTATTTCCAGAAAAATAAGATGCATTATCAAACAATTAAGTTGTAGGCAAGCCAAACCTAGTGATTATGTACTGATTAATAAAGTCTGTAATACTTTTTGTGTTAGCTACCTTTAGTGGGATAGCTTCTACCCATTTTGTGAAATAATCAGTAGTTGTAAGGATGTACTTGTGCTGCTTGGAAGAGTTAGGAACATTCTCACCAATTATATCTAATCCCCATTATTCAAATGGTTGTTGGATATTCATTGGCTGTAATGGGAATGCTGGTTTCTTTTCTCCTCCAGCTGCAGTTTGACAAATTTTGCATATTCATGTGCATCCTTGAATAGTGTTGGCCAATAATAACCTGCATGCAGGATTTTGTGAGTTGTGGTATTTCCTCTGAAATGACCTCAAGCTGGTCCATTATGTAACTCTTGCATAACCTTTTCAGCTTCAGGTTTCTCTAAGCATCTTAATAATATTGAATCATATTTTTTTCTAAATAATACATTATCAGTTAGTTCATATTGATTTGATTTCAACCTTAAAGCATGCTTTGTTTTGTAATTGAGATGCATAGGAGCATATCCATTCTTTAAATAAAACATCAAATCAGCATATTGTGATTGTGCATCGTTAAGGCTTACCTTTGATATTTGCACTTCATTAGCTTGCTCTTATTTTTTTGATAAATGGGAAGCTCTAGTTAGCATTCTGCAAAAACCTTGGCCCCTGACAATTTTAGCTGGTCGGATTTCTATATTGTACTCTTGAAGTGCAGTGACCCAATTGCTCTTTTCTCCCCTAATTCTCTTCAAATCAATAATTTCTTTACTGCAGGGTAAGGTACTACTATTTTTGTATGAGTTTTGAGGAGAAAAGGTCTGAAATGTTTTAAGGTTTTAAAGATAGCAAAAGCTTGTTTCTCCACATCTAAGTAGTTTATCTCGACACCCTGTAAATTGGAACTGAAAAAAGAGATAGGTGCCTCAATGTTTTGATTGTTTGGCTGTGTTAAAACTACTGCATATGATGTATCAGATGAAAATGTGTACAATACAAAAGGCTTAAGAAAGTTTGGAGTTGTTAAAGAAGGAGCATTCATAATAGGTTTTTTGATTAATTCATATGACCCTATTTCAATTTTACCCCATTTGAAGATTGCATTCTTGCTTATCATTGATTGAAGGGGTAGAACAATCTGTGAAAAAGCGGGAACAAACCTTTTTACAAAATTAAACTGGATTAGGAATGATTGCATGGTCTTTTTATTATGCGGGAGATGAATCTTTTCAATTTCTTGGATTCTATTAATATTAGTATTAATTCCTTTCTTGGACACTATGAATCCAAGGAATTTTCCTTCTACTAAGGCAAAGTATGACTTTTTGGGATTTAGAGAAATGCCATATTTCTTGCATCTTTCAAAAATATGTTTTAGGTCATTCAAATGATTACTTTTGTCCCTAGAGTAGTTGTAATGCCATCTAGGTAAATAACAACTGATTTGTTTATCAGACCTTTAAAATAAATATCCATGGAACATTGAAATGTAGCACCTGCATTGATAAGTCCAAAAGGCATATTCTAATAAGCGTATGTCCCCCATTTGGTCCTGAATGTTGTCTTTATTCTGTCATCTAGATGTACAAGAATCTGATTATATCCTAAAAATCCATCTAGAAAAGACATTAACTCAAAGCCTGCAACTGATTGCATTATTTTCTCCATGGTAGGAAAAGGAAAGTTATCCTTTTGACAAGATCTATTTAAGTTCCTAAAATCAATAAAAATCCTAATATCTCCATTCTTTTCCCTGACAAGAACCATATTTGATACCCATTTTGAGTGTCTAATGGGAAAGATTATTTTTGCTTTCAGAAGTTTTTTTAATTCAGATTTGATTTGGATTTCAAGGTTTGGATGAATCTTTCTAAGCTTCTGTTGAACTGGTTTCTCATTATAGGTCATCGGTATAGTGTGTTGAATTACAAAGATATCGTAGGTTTTGAGATTTGAATAATCCCAAGCAAAGACACCTTTATATGTTTTCAACAATTTGACGAATGATATCCTTTCTTCAAATGATAAACCAAGACCTAGGTTGACATTTTGAGGCTTTCAGATGTGCCTAGGTTTACCACTTCGAATCTCAAAGTAGAACTCTGAGTCTTGGAATTGGTAATCTTTTTAAATTTGTTTTTCAAATCATAGAGATCTTCCATTTTGACTACAGACTTTGGAATTGGATTTTGATCTTGTTTATGGTTGATTTGCATGTCATGTTCGTGTTTATCTATGATTTGTTCCTCATAAGATCCTTCTAATGTAAGGAAATCAATTATATCAACGTCATTATTAAACACCCTCCAATTTGTTACATTATCAATGATGGATGGTTTAAAAATTAACTCTATAGAAAATCTATCTGGACTAAATTCCTCTGAATGTATAAGCTTAGATGCTACATTGGCAAGTAAATTAGCACTTGCATTTTGTAAGATGGGGATTGAAGAAATGTTAAAAGCAGTAAAGTGAGAAGTAAGATTCTTGGCTAGGGATTGATAATGTTTGAGATGCCCAGACACACAATGGATTATGTTTATTACCTATTTAATAACTATTTCAGAGTCTTCATATACTTGCAAATACTTGACATCAAGGCCAGTGGCTTGTATAGCCCTTGAATTAATGCCTCATATTCTGCAGTATTGTTAGTGCATTGAAATTCAAGCCTACAAGCTAGCATGGTTTTCTCTCCTTGTTGGATGATTAAGATACATCCAGCACCTGCACCATCTTCAGACTTGGAACCATCAAAATAAAGAGTCCAAAATAATGAATTATCTACAAGTTTATCGACTACATCTATACATTTGGGAGCGTTTATTTGTGAAAAAATTTCTATCTGAGATACTATAGCATTATCCGGAAAGGGAGATCTTTGTGCATTAAAGGATCCCAAGAATGACTCAGCTGAGTAGTTTCCGATGATATTATTGGTGAAATCTACTAGTTCATTTCTCCCCTTGAGATCAGTGATTGTGTACTTCATGAATTTCTCATGGTCTACTCTGATTTGGTTAGGCTTACCATTGTATGGAAACCACATATGAGACCAATTAGTTGCAAAGTATCCGTGTAACCTTTCAGACCATTCCCTACTTAAAATTAAACCATAGAATTCAGGTATATCAGCCACTAGAATATTGATTACCTGTGAAACTTTTGGGTTGGAGGAAAGCCTAATTGAAACTAATATCATTTCTCCGAGTGCCTCTACTTTTTTCCTGTCCAGTTGAACTATGTGTACAACAAATTTTTGAGGTGTGATATTTAATTTAGTGCACACAGTTCTTGGCTTAATTTTTGAAGAGGCTCTTGAATCAATAAGGCAATTATGGACGTTTTTGTTAAAAATATCATAATTAAGAAGAAATGGAGGAGTATGAGAGATAGATCTGTCACCTATTCGAACTAGATTTGTGGGAATTACTTTATTTGAAGATGAAGGAGGCTTTCCCAAATATTTAGCATCTTGAGTAAATATAATGACCGGTAAAGGAGCTACAAGAACTGCTTTTAACTCTTTAAGTATGATTTTATGTTATTGTTTGAGTTTAGTCAATTCATGTAATGAAATATTTTCTCTTGTCTTTTTCATATCTTCGACTATATTTTATTCCACTATATCCAACATTGCTAAAATTTTAGAAGTAGTTGGAGGATCTAATGGAATAGAATCAGTTTGAGTAGTCTTGGATTTCTTACTTACTATTTTCTCCTTTACAGGAATAGCAACTTTTTGTTTCTAATTTTTTGTTGATGTATTGGTAGAGCTTTTACTTCTTGTAGTTACTAGCATAGCTTCTGCTTCCTCTTCAGTTGGCAGAATAAAATCCCAGATTCCATTTAACTCAAATTCTTCGTCAGTTTCTGTTTCTTCTTCGGCTGATGAAGCTTCTTTTGGTTCTTGATCGAATTCAACATTTGAAATAGTATTTGGTGGTTGGGATGTAGAAGAAGGATTTCTTTTAAATGGGAAAAAAGCTTTCTTGGGAGCAGATGATTCTGCAACCTATTTCTTAATTTCGACCATTTCATTTGACATGGTCTTTAGCACCTTTTGAATGCCTTCAAGGTCAAAAGGGTCCTTTGGAGCTTTCTTTTTTGAATCTTCCTTGAGTGTCACTTTATTTGATTTCCTTTATTCTACTTGTGATCTCTTTTCTAAGGTGATAATTCTCCTTTCAACAGGCAACACTTCTTTCAAGTTTTCTATAAGGGTAGCCTTGTTGGCTCTATCTACAAAAATTGTGATATTAGAGGGAAGAGAGGATATGTACCACTCTATTTGTACATCTATTGCAGGTCTAGAGGTAGCTGGGATTTTGTTTAGTAACTTGTTGAATCTGGAGTTGAAGTCTTTGATCCTTTCATCTCAACTTGCTTTTAGGTTGGAAAGATCATTGATTAAAGATGCCACGGTTCTATCATCACCAAATTTTGCAAGAAATGTTTCTTCAAAAGAATCCTAGATTCTTATTGAGCCTGATGGAAGGGAAAAGTACCAGGATCCTACAAATCCCTGGAGAGTATAAGGAAACAATATGATAACAACATCTTCGTGCACAACTCCATTAAGGTTTATGGCTAACATAAAGTTATTTAGGTGTTCTTCATCAGGAAGACCATCACCAGTATTATACTTAGGTAACCATTTTTCTGGGTTTGCCGGAAGAGCATTTGGATTGGCAACCAGTACACCACTAGGGTTTGTCCAAGTTTAAGCAGGTTGATTGGCCATAACTTGTGTTGAGGGTTGTGAAGATGGGGAGGCAGATCTAGAAGTAAATAGGGATGGTGAAGAAATTACTACTGGTAGTAACACTAATTGTTTGAGTTGAATAAATGGATAGTTGAGAAGAGGCAGATTGAGTAGAAGTGGATGGGGGAGTAAGTGGAAGGGAAGATGATGTGATCTCGCTGGTATATGATTCAGATTTTGATGTGGTAGCTCTCTTACTTCGTGAATGAATGGGAAACTCAAAAGGGGTTACTCCAAGCTTTTCACTTTGTAATCGAGTTAATACACCAGTATCTCGTAATAGGGAAGTGGCACTTTATTCAGAAGCTTCGGGATTTTCAAGTTTCTCAACAGAAATGGATATCTGTTCCAATTTCTGTATTAAGGAGTGAACTTTGGGAGACTCAAGAGTGTAATCTGAAGAAGGTATTTTTCTTAATACTTCAGGAGATGAGGGAGAGGTTTCTACAACTTCAGATTTCAGATTCAAAGATTTTGAATGAGATGTAGAAGTTGTGGAGGGGTTTTGACTCTTACGAATGTTTTTAAATTGATCTTTATATTTATATGCCATTAATAGTTGGATCAGCTCTCCTTCTAGCGCCAAAATTTTGAAGCTTTAGATTTTTGTTGCTCCAACGTGGGGGAAAAATACCCGGTCAGACCTTAGAAAGAAGCTCCTTTTCCATTTGATGTGGTGGCTCCGACTGGGGATGATGGGACCAGTTTCCATGTGTGGGTTTGCAAATGATGAAGGGTTGTTTTCAAGTGATTGCAATAGGAATAATGATAACTAAATGACTTATTCTGACATGCAAATCTCTAATTAACTTAATCTAATATAAACCTGGGGTATTCTGTGCGATATGTGATTTGAAAAAGATATTGGTAATAAAGATCATTCAAGTATTAAACATAGATGATAACATGTAAAGATAATTTCTTTGACTAAATATTTAGTCAAAGAAATGTGGAGATTTATATCTCA
Source organism: Pinus taeda (assembly GCA_000404065.3). Lineage (NCBI taxonomy): Eukaryota > Viridiplantae > Streptophyta > Pinopsida > Pinales > Pinaceae > Pinus > Pinus taeda. Next base: position 110,446 of record APFE031142491.1, on the reverse strand, counting down.
TATATTTAATGATCATATACGAAAATAAATGATTTTAGCTAAGTATTATACAATAGTGCAATTAACACATAATAGAAAGAACATACTCCATATATAATTCATGAAATAAAATGTTATCACAATTTAATAAAACATAACTGATCATACAAGTTAAAAGTACCATATGTGTGAGGTTCTGCTCATTTGACTAGTGACATAGATCAACTCCTTTATTCAATCAAATTATTCTCCAGGCATATAGAAGTGCATCACCAAAAGAAAGTAGTTTAATATTCAAAAGTAATGACCATGTTCCATAATTTCATCATGGCACCTACAAACTTACAAAAGTGCATTCTTTGCAAATGTTTTTTGATAAAATCGTGGACCCTTCTCTAAATGCATGAGAAGGGTATAAATACTATCTAATTAAAGTTTAAAAATAGATTATACAAAATATCCGAGGAGGTTTCAAACAATTTTCCTCTTAACTAGTAACTAACTCTAAAAATAAAATCGATTTGATGACTCGAGGCTGTGAAAATGTCTTATTGTCTGCCAACTTTTCCTTGAGGTCGCATATGTCGGACATTGGTTTTACTTGAGGAGGTGCTCCGAATTGCATTCTGACCTGTCCTATAAAGATGGCATATATAATAAGTGGGAGCATTCTTTGCGTTGAATTGAGTGAACAATTCAGTGGCATAATTTGGCTGTGAGGTTTGACAAGAAATTGCCAGTATGCCTCCCAATCGGTCTTTGATAATTTCGTGATTGTCTCTCTTTGCTTTTTCATCTTTTCTTTCCAGTTTTTATCCAAGTCTTTCAAATCTGGTAGTGACTTTGGATTACCTTTTTTTATCAAGTTGGTGGTGTGAAAAGTGTGATTGACTACCTTTATTTATTCTTTGCCACTCCTGCTACTCTTGCTACTTCCAATTATGCTCGCTTAATACGTGCATCTCAATCTATGAATAATATGTCTTTGTGTGTTTCTTCAATCTTTGACATATTAGCGCTTCTTCCTTCTTCATATTCTTGCCATTAAATATAGTCAAAGATATTAGTATTTAATTCATTAAACTCAGTTCTCTAATCAATTGCTTTATCTATTAATTGATCACCGGTATTTAAATAAGGGGTGATATGGGACATTTTCTGGTAGAATAGATCTTGTTGTTTTGACAGAATGGAATTTAGCTCTAATGCCTCTTTGATGAACTCATCAATAGTGGGGACATCTTTATATTTCACCATAGTCTCTTGCAACTCTTGGATTTTCATATTCTTTGTTGAGATATCCGCTTCATGGCTTATCCTATGTACTTCCATACTTTGTTGCAATTGGACTATTTGTTCTGTGGATTGCTTGTTCACATTTGTTTTCTCAATTTGCAGATGTTGTTCAAGATTTTCTATCATTTCTTCTCTTTCTCTTAACAAAACAGATACTTCAATGGCATTATCAATGGTGGCAGTAGAATGTACCCCTACAAATTATGACAACCTGGTTAAATTTTCAGTTGGATTTGGAGGAATATCCTTCCAGACTATATCCATTGGTTCATTCCCTGGTGGGATTTCAGGTGTTTCCACTCTTCTTCTCTTCCTCTGTATTCTTAGTACAACCTTATGTATTGGGATGTAGAATACATCTAAAGGAGGTATCCCTGTAACCTTTAGGATAATCTCAGATGTCAGAAATGTAGGTATGATTTCTGCATTCTGTGAATTTGTCCCTTGCTGGTTCACTGGCTCAGACTCTGAAACTTTTTGAGTTTGCTGTGGATTATGATATCCTTTAGTTTCTTGGGAATCTGTTGCTTTGGCAGTATCTTGGAGTCTTTTATTAAACTGGTCCCATTCCTGCTCCATATCATTGCTTTCACCTTTAGGACCGTATCCTGAGTTAGGTCAGTTTTGACCTGTTTCTCAGCTGACCTTTTGCTAGATTCTACCGTAGCCTCTGTTTCTTGTGTCTTCCCTGTGTTCTGGGCTACATTCACGTGATATTCTGTTAAATAATTTGGTCCCTCATTGTTGATGGTCGCACTAGGCATAGGTTTGTCATCAGTTCTTAACAAATCCAATGGGATTGTTTCAAGCCTCTGATTTCTAAATTCCTAAAACCTTTCGAAGTCGTCAGGATTCAAATTCACCTTTTCCCAATTGAATGCATGTTCAAATGGCTCAGTTGATTGTAATAAATCTTCAAATTCATGATCTTCATGGATAAAAGTGTTTGACCTTTAGTGACGTAGTAACATTTTGTGCTACTTTCTCTGGGCCAAATTGCCTCTTTGGCAGAGTAGTCAGCCTGAGCCTCTCTATGTTCAGTAATTCTTTGTTTGCATGGTTGAAATTCGCCAATGAAAAAGCACCACACCAAATAGGAAAGGGTAGCCATAGTGATTTTTTTCTATCATTCAAAGTCTTGGTTAAGCCTTTTCCAATAGTTTGGTGAGCTATTTCTCTGGCTAATAGCTTGTCGGGGACATAAAAAAGAAGTACATGTGGTTCTACTGTACTACTACAAACTCTGATGAATGTGAACGATTGCTAAAAAAGGTGCTTGTTAGGTCCCTATAATACTAGTGATTACCCCATCACTATTGTAGTTGTACCCCTTATTAATATTTTTGTGCCCCTATTGTCCCCATATTGTTATTACTGTGCCCCATAGACTCCTATATATAGAATGGAGGTTTTGTCATTTGAATCATCCAAGAATTGTTCATTTATGTAATGTAAAGGAGGTTGCCCCCTCGAAGAGGCTGAATTCTAAGGCGTTGATCTCTCTTTTCTATATTTTTGTGAGCTAGTTCCATAACATTTGTTATCTGAGCTTTTGGATTCTAGGGTTTCGCTGCTCCAAATATGTCATCGTGGATTTTTCGCTATAACTTTTTTTCTGTGATGTTTCAGAAGTGAAAAAGAAAACCCATTTGAGACGAAATCACATTGAAACTTGGGTCTGAATTTCAAAGCTTTTTGCGCTATCTTTTCAGAGATATGATCTGAGGAATTTGGTCTTTTTGCAGACTCCTGAATTACATTCCAAACAGGTGACCTGGGGAAAATTGTCATAACTTTCTCTCTGACCATCGAATTGAAATTTTGTAAGAAGGTACAGAAAGAGGACGGACTATAGTTTCTTGTCTATATTTTTCAGAGCCAAAGGTTGAAACAGGGACACGTGGCAGGTCATACAAGTTCGCTTTACTAAACTAGTCTATAATCAGGTCACTATGGGAGATTTGGCATAACTCTTCCTAGGAGAATCGAATCGGGATCTGACTAGTGGCATTGGAAAGAGGACACAGAGGGATATTGTAGATTGTAGTTTCCAAACTAGATGATCCGAAATTATAGAGATACATAAAAGGCAATATCGAGCTCCTACAAAGTGAAAAAAGGTGTGTAGATTTTTTAAATTTTTGCTTAAGCTTGGTTTGAAAAATTATTTTGAAGGAATTCAAAGGGCATAAT
>APFE031142491.1:74950-104259 GCA_000404065.3 Pinus taeda | reverse complement strand
ATCATCCAAGAATTGTTCATTTATGTAATGTAAAGGAGGTTGCCTCCTCGAAGAGGCTGAATTCTAAGGTGTTGATCTTTCTTTTCTATCTTTTTGTGAGTTGGTTCCATAACAGTGCTTGCCTACTACAAGAAGGTTTGTAGCGGCTTCCTCAGAAAATCTCGAGGCCTTTTTATCAAAAATCATTTGATGTAATGGTAGGATACCATGGCATATCTTGTAAAAATGGAATATAAAATGGGATTCCCACATTTGTTTGTGACTAAGATGGTTGGGGTATGGGTCTTGCAAGGTCCATTTCCAACCCATAATTGGAAACTTAATACAAAAACAGATAGAGTCCATGATACAAGCACTCATATAAAATGGAGGAAAGATTTCTATGGAGGTGGATATCTTTTGACGATATTTAGAAATAGTCGTAGCTAAGTTCTCGGATAGGATAGTAGCCCAATTAATTATATGAGAATTGATACATGCATCAATTAAAGGGACCCATTCTATAGGGAACTTCGTATTATTAGGCATTCCATACAATCTACATAACATGGAGGCTTCATAGTTATGGGGATTTTCTAAAGAAGCTATGGGGTACATTCATGTCTTGTCATATTTGAATTTGTTTTCTATGACTCTCCACCCCTAAATCATCTTAAAGGGTTGTTCATTTTGTTTCGCGAACTTGGCCAGGTATGATCAATCATATATATCATGAGGGTTGGGAAGATGATACATTTGTTTCAAATCTTCGGCTTTAAATGATTCCATCAGCTCCATATTTGAATTCTTGAATTGTCTGTCTTCAATATTGACATTCTCCACCACCCATCTAACCATATCCATGTATGGTAGTATCTTGGCTCTTGCTCTTATTATGTGAAGAAAAGAGCAAGCAACGTCTCGGAATTGAACTGCCGAGGGTTGTATTGAATTTGTTGTTGCCTTGGTAACAATAATTTTAGGCCAATCATCTTCAAGTCTATTATAGATAACTTCCCACACCATTGCTCCTCCATTAGCACTGCAAACCATATCAGAAAATATGGGCGGCATCTCTGTAACCTCAAATTCTGAAACACTGTTGCTTCTGTTTTTGCATTACTTTCCGTAAGGACATGTCTTTTGAAGCTTTCCTGAAATTAAAGAGATATATATATCATCATAAATAGTAGAGGGAAATTAAGGTTGAAGATCTCTTTGAAACGACTTGAATCATGGGAATATTTGAACGCAATCTCTATATTAACTAGCCATGACTTGAAAATATTAACTTCTCTCCTCGAGCTACTAAACAATAATCGCCCTATCAACCCACTTGATATTTCATTAAAAACACAATAAATTCCCACACTTTACACTTAATTTGTCAGATCGCGACTTTCAAACGTTGCAACATAGCACTGTTCGTAGATAATGCGAAATGCGATTCCGAAACATCGCAATATCGCATTTCAAAATTTTTAAGGGACAACAAAGTGGCATGCCTTGTCAAATTGTGACTTGTGAAGTGCGATCGCATATTCTTAGAGTGTTGCAATCGGAAAATTGCAGTGGAGACTTTATCACATATCACATTTTCGGGATTTTCTTTAGGATATTTATAATTGTCACATGGAGAACTGCGAGATGCGATTTATGATGATAAAAGTTTAAGTATGGGTTGCATTCTAAAGGTTTAAGGCAAATTTTAGAGTTAGCGCTTATTTTCAAAAGCTAAAAATTTAAAAGGGTCCCTATTTATATGTCAAATACTAACTATTCACCCCTATAAATGTGGGGGTTGTTACATAGTACAACACTTCCTTGCAACTTCTTATTTATGCATTCAAACTTCTCAAAGTGTCTTCTATGTCAGGAGAATATCCCTCACCATGCTGCTCATTTGATCTATAGGGAGAATCTCATGAGTTGTAGTCTACCATATTGCTAGTCATATTTGATATTATCTTCCTGCAAGGTATATCATGTAAGCTAGACCAAATTATAAACAAACCAACATGCCTCAATGTAGTTCAGGGGAGGATCTCACATCTGCAAGATCAACTAGATTAGAACAATACATGTATAATCATAATAATCATACTATAAGACATCATTTTAATCATCATCCAGTTACCATGCATGACAATACTAGCTACATACCATGACCTCATGCATGACAACCATAAACATGAGAATGCATGCATAATAACATATAGACACTGACATGCATTAATGACAAACACATCTTTACAACCATCAACTTTTGCATGAAATCGCAACGACAACCATGATCACCACCATGCATACACAAGCACATAGACCACAAGCATAAGGACACATATGCAACCAAAATTTACACATGACAACAGATTCATCCAAGGAGAACATAAACCAGACATCACCTAAGGAGAATGGAACCATGCTCTGATACCAGTCTATAACCCCCTCCTCCCACATTTACTCAAGCTAACTGGTCCACTAGGGTAAACATTTGATGAAGAGTTACTATGATATGATTCAACTCCCCAAGTACACTTAAGGAAGTGAAATCGACAAGACAAGACCAATATGACCTTCCTTAGGAACTCAAAAACTTATAGGAGACAACCAAACCTTCCAGGTGCCCAACCAATGAGACAACTTGATTTTTTGCTGAGCTAGACCCCGAGTCACATGCATGGCTTATCATGGGGGCGTTTTTCCAACCAAGGCTTCCAGGACTAGTAACTCAACCCAAGTTGTTACAGGTCTTCCGAAGCGTTTGTTCAACCAAGGCTCCATGAACTAGTAACTAAAACCACAACCAAAGGAACATGAGAACCAACCAGAAAAAAGAAAAAAAAGAAACCCACAATACCATGGCTATCCATAAAATGGAAAGGCTAGGAAAAACCAGTGTCAATCTAGGCAATCCTCCATGCCAACGACAAATCATAACCAAAAAACCAGATGCATGTGCCATGCATGCCAAAACTAGCAAGGAAATCATACCTACAACTTGGTACCTACAAGAAAAACCCATTGTAGTTGTTGATCCTGCTATCCTCTTGCACTTTCCTAATTTTCCTTTCACTCCATGCTCCAAATTCCAAGTATGCCACAATCCTCCATGATTGGTCCAATAAAAATTTAAGTGTCCAAGAGTATGAGAGAGAGAATAGAAGAGAGACCTGCAAGCTAAAACTGACAAAAATCCAACACTGAAAAAAGATGTGTATTGATCTTTAGAAGCCTTTTTATTAATGAGGCCTTTACTTTCTTCATTTTCCATCATTTTCCTTCAATCTCCTCCTCACATGAAAGTTGTGACCTTTGACCTTCATTTTCTCCTATTTTCCATTATTTTCATAGATAAAATTCCAATTAATGCCTCATGCCTTTCCAAAGCCTTTTCCAATTTCCATAGCCATTAATTAATCACAAGTGATCCCCATCACTATGTTTTTTCCCAACATTCATCTTGGAATACATGTCCCATGACCTTGGCTATTATTTTTCCTTTATTAACTTTATTACATGGATTTTTTACTAGGGACGTTACAAAAAAATGCAAAAGATAGAGAGAACACAAAAATACAATCACTCACAACCATAATAACACAACATATGGCCTAGGAAACCCTTTTAGAATAAAACAAAGTTAGAATATGAGGTTTCTTTGCTCTCTCTCTCTCTGAATGGAAATGGATGCAAGCACAAAGAAGTTAGACATGTGACATGTAGATTTCTACATCGCACTCAAGTATAAGTTGGTGAAATTTTAATATATGTATGATGTAAATGCCTATTGAGCAAAGTAAATGTTTAAGTTCAAATATATATAAAAAATAAAAATTAGTACTTAAAATTGAATTTGGTGAAATTTTTAGGTATAATTAGAGTTTCACTTTGACATAAATTATATGTACATTGGATCTTTAATTTAAAGGTTTTTCTCTATCATAAATTTATTAAAATGCTCAAAAAATGATTAACCAATTGAAACTCTATAAGTTGCTAGATTTTAAGAAGGAAAAGAAGATTTCCACTTAATTAGAATACCAAAAGTACTACATTTACAATATACACATATAGGGGTAATATTAATAGAATATAAATATTATTACAATTAATAACAAGGATAATAGCTGCAAAGCAACATAGTCCTTGTCTCTACTGCTAATTAATTGATTAAAGCAGCAGGGATCCACATTATATCATTATTTATGCACATGCTTTCACACTAATAACCTCTGCACAACTTACATGTATACAAATAATAGGAAAAGAAGATTATTGTGCAGAAGTTCAACTCATTGTGTTGACCTCTTCACATTGACTTTATTTTCACACAATAATCTCTTCGGAGTTAGATGCTTTTAAAAATAACTTTTACAACTCCCTATAACAAATATCATTTTTTATTTGTGCAAAGAGGTCCATATTTCATCTACATTTGTGTCTCATCCCATGCTTGTTCCACAAAATGAAAACTGCACAACTTCTTCCATACATAATATATCTCGATACATAAATATATTGTGTAGAGAGTCTGCATTTCATTCACATTTCTGTCTCAACTATTTTATCCACTAAAGGATTTTATTGCTAATATTTTAGTAATCAATTAATGTATACGATATTGGTGGTGATATTCGTATTTCTGAATATCTTTTTATATTCGTGCGGAGAGGTTCGTACTTGCAAATTTTATTCCTAAATAATAATTAAAAAATACAAAGCACATAGTTTATTTAGCACCCCCGGCTATATAACCACCCAAAATTTGGCCGCACAACAACTTCTACACTCGACAATGCCCTTTGATCATTCATTGACATTTGAAACCCCGTACATAATACCTTCGAGAAGCTATCTTCACACAACCACCTTCACACAACCTTTTGTTCTTGCAAAAAAATGTTAACCATCGCTCACACAGTATTACTGAAAAAATCTTGGCGAACCAAAAACTTGCAATATTGCCAAATGCAAATAGAAAAATGGAAAACTAAATTGGTTTAGAAGCTTACAGTATTATACAACTTTTGTATCTCTGTACTATTGTTATCCTTCAAGAACAACTTCGCAGATAATAGTTTTATAAGGAAACAAACACAATTTGCAAAGAGAAAATGCTAAACGCCCAATTTTTTTCTCTTTCATTGCAAATAACATTCCTCCTCTCACTATCCTAGTTATTTTAAATATTTGCAATCTCGTTTCCATAGAAAACACCACCTGCAACTATTTTTCTTTTGAAACACAGTACACAGATAGAACTATTTTGCATCTAAGATATGGTATAAAGATAAAACCACCATCCATATTTCGTATTTCAATTCCATTTGAAACTGATATTAATAAATGTGGTACCCAAATATCATAGGAAGGAAGCATTTGTTCTCTACAGATGCTACCTTCGAACAACACAATCCATTGCATGCAAAAATATTTCAAGCTTTCATTATATTCTCTTACGCATCCCGCAAAATCTAGTAATGATAAAACTAATATCAAAACTCATTAAAATTAAAATAGTCCTCTGCACTACCCTTATTCCTCACATATTTTGCACATGCATTTGTTTTCCGCATAACCTCTACACGCGCACAACCATCTCCGCACAACTATTTCCTCATTCAATAACGTCCTCAATTATTTCCATTTGAAATTGATATTAATATGATTATACATTGTCAAATACATCCCTAAATAAGAAATAAAAAATACATTTGTATAGTTATTATCTTAGTAAACTTTGCACAAAATTTTCATATATCATCCACACATGCACAACAACCTTTGCACAACTTCATCTGCACAACTACTTCCACACTCAATAATTCCCTTAATTTACATTAGAAACTTCGCACACAAAACCTCCAAATAGCTAGCTTCAAAATTGATATTAATTAATGATTATATGTTGTGAAATACATCCCTAAATAACAATTAAAAAAGGGATCTGTATATTTATTATCTTAGTAAACTTCGAAAAAAAATTTAGAATAACATCTGCACACACACAACAACCTCCGCACAACTTCATCCACATAGCTACTTTCGTACTTAATAACACCCTTAATTGACATTTGAAACTCCACACACGATAACTCCGAACAACTAGCTTCACACAACCACCTCTGTACAACTACTTATGTACTTCTAAGAAACATTTCTAAATAATAATTAAAAAAGACAAAGCCTTCCACACATTTGTTTTACCGCATAACACTTTTTTGTCACATGAATTGAAATTATAGTTTTTTAGCATGCCTAGGTATGCAAAATACCTTGAATCTCCCACACATACTCCATCCTCTACACAGTAAACATTTCGCACAATGACCCTAGTACTCACTATGCAAAGGACCTCATCTCTCTCACACATACTCTGTACCACGCACAAGAAAAAATAATAATATTAATTTGGCATCTATTCAGCCCTACCCCCAACCCCCCTGAGGCTTAGGCAAATAACCTTCAACCACATGAATTCTCGCATCATTGAACATAACATTAACATAATAGTGCCTTGCAACTACATCAACAACTAGCTTCGCACAACCATCTTCGTATAGTTATTTCTGTAGTTGGAAAAAACATTCATAAATAATAATTTAAAATTATAAAGCCTTCCGCATATTCATTTCATAGTTTATTTAGCACGCAAATCTATGCAAAAGACCTTGGTTCTCCCACATATACTCTTCCACACAATGAAACCATACCAATTACCGGATCATTCATAAGTATCACAACACTCACTATACAAAGGACCCCAACTCTCCTCCACATAATAATATTAATTCGACATTTGTTCAACAACAAAGCTCTCAGTAATTTGTTTATATCATTCAAGGAAGCAGAATACCAATTTCCATTACAATAAATTTGTTTACTTTATAGTTTTATTTGGGCAATTGTGATTATATTTAGAAATTTTGTCTAAATGTATAAATGTAATATGTTTTATAAGCTATGTCTATTTAGAAACATAGACAACAACTTATTTAGAGATTTGTTTTATAAACAAAGAAAATTGTTATTGTAAAGTAAAGTCACCGAAAATTGCAACGCAAACTTATATTGCATGAGTAGTTGTAGAACTTGCAAATTTGATAAATCAAGAAAATAATGTAAGAAAATAGTAAAGTGACCAAAAACAAAATAACATAGTACAAAATATATAGTCAGGACAAAAATATAGTCCATTGGATTATGTTTATGTACACTGTCATAGTAGCATTTTCATGAGTAGATTGCTAATCTTATTTTCATGAGTATAATATATTGATTGATAATGCGAAATCAGATCGCAAATGTCCAGTAAAATGAAAGAGCTATTAGGATTCCTAGAAATGCAATGAGCAAGCACTGTACCCTTGCCAAATATCTTAACAACGTAAAAAAACAAACATGTCAATGTATACGTACAACTACATTTTGACGGTCTATCGTAAATGTGCCATGTGTCTCGAAGTTTCTCAAGATTTCAATAACATTTATTTTTTTTGCATAGTATTAGTCGTAGGAAATTTTTCGTAGTGCAAATAATACTCTTTCCAATTCAACACCCCTCAGAGTAAATTGCTTTTTAGTCTTGTCACTTGTATGTATGATGCAATTTAGCTCGCAAAAATAAAGAAACTGAATTTCGTGTAAGCATATAGAAAGCAAGGAAGATTATTATGGAGAAGGAAGTCCAATGTGCAAAAGTTCAGCTCATTGTGCAAACCTTTTTATATTGAACCTCTTTCTGCACAATAATTTCTTTGGATTTGATGTTTCTATAAATAATTTTTACTTATTGCAGTTATGAAAAAATATCTCAAGATTTCATTGTATGCACTTCAAAGGAACTTCTGCACAACTTGATTGTCACCTTCATATGGATATGGTATTTAAACAAAGCAATGGTATCTTGTGCAAAATTTCATTTCCAGTTTCGTGTAAGCAAATAATAACTAAAAAAAAATTATTATGTGGAAGCAAGTTCAATATGTGAAATTTCAGCGCGTTGTGCGTATCTCTTCACATTGGATCTATTTTGGAACAATAATCTCTTCGAAATTGATGCTTTTAAAAATAAATTTTACTTATTGCAATTATGCAAAAATATCTAAAGCTTTTATTGTATACTGATAGCAGGAAAGAATTTTCCTGCTATGCTCACCTCCACAAACTTGCAATCTTAACAATAATGAACAATGATATATTTTCCAGCAATCACAAAACTAATAATCCACAACTTTTTGCTAATTCAATGATCTAAAGTTTATTGGATTAGATTGATATGTTAATCACGAAAAAAAATCCATGCTTTCTTTGAAATCAAATAATAATATCACACTTCACATAGAATTCTTGGATTCACAATTACGCATGAACTCTGATTCATTAAACTAGATTTGTACATACATATGCTCAAAGGCATTCATTCTCTCTATTCACTCTCTATGACTTGATTTCACATTCATTTTTCCAATAGTTTTCCCCTTAAGCTTACAATATTTGTAATAACATATACAAACAAAATAAATTTTCCTAGATCCATAAATCAATCCACAAATTACTCATGCTTTTGAAGGTAGACACTTTTTTTCCCTTTGACAAAATCTTGTCTATCCATAGCTTTTCTAAATCCTAAAAGTACCCCAATAGTTTCTAATATTTCTAAACTTTTTCTTATCCTAAGAACTTGCTAATTGCTACCAAGATTTTTTTCTCCTACAATCTCTCATGGTTTATTTTCTAAAATTTTCATGACTTAAAAGGCAGATTTTCTTCTTGAATATCTTATCTACTAAATCTTATCTATATATATAGCTCTTTAAGAAATAAAGAAATTAAAATTATTTACAATAAGGAAACAAAATTAATTTTCCATGTTGAATCTCTAAAAATCTTGATGACTTGGAAGCTCTAATGCTCCCGCGTCATATACACTTCAAACCCACCTTTGCACAAATTTTTCCTCACAACTATTGTTGCAGTCAATAATGCCTTGTGTTACATAAGATTTGCACATGCACAATCATCTCTACATAAGTTCTCTTGTATATCTATTTATGTACTAAGTAACGTTGTTAGATTATTTTACACAATTAGCAATAATTAAAAAAGAGAATTCCCTTGCACAAAGCCTTCTATGCATCCGTGTAGCTGCCAGACAAGTGTATTAATACATGCATTTCGATTAGATTTTCATAGATGAACAAAATAGAAATGAGTTAAATTCTAACTAAGTTTGTAATGAATAATAATTAAAATGCATTTATGTTTACTCTATTCTAATAGTCAAAAACTTTACCAGTTATTTCAGTAATTCTCATATTATGTTTTACATGTGAAGTTGTATCTATTTCATTTGTTGTGATTAGTATTTGAATTTGAATAAAATCCACTATGTTGATAACTATTGAGGTTTGTTGGGATAGAAAGTGTTACTATTCTGTTGTAGTCGTCTTTAATTAGGATAAGAGTTTCCGTAATGCAAGGGAAGATGCCTGGAGTGAAATCTATACACATCAACATATGATCATAATAATAAATATTAATAATTATACATTTAACTATGAGATATGTTTTTCCGAAGCATTGTGAAAAGGTTTCATATTTTCTTTTTGAGTAATTTTCTTATAGACATATACATTTTTTTCTTAAAGCCTCTAATTCAAAACTTGAACAAGGACCTAACTTGACTCATCCTAACCATGAAACACATTTCGTCAAACACATCATGACCATCTAATGTACATGTCATAAAACACACATATGAACATATGGACCTCATACTTATCTGAGAATCATCAAGAATTACTAATTCCCTCTCGCATTAGCTGCATTATCATCTATTAGGTCATTCATTCATCAACATTTCATCTACTAACCAAAACATGATGAGAGCCATAACTTAAATTTGTCACTATCCATGCTTGTAACCAGATAAATAACAACAATAGAACAACCATCATAGCCACATAATAACAAGTACATTTACACATAGACATTAATAGGAAAGATCTCTTATTAACATATGCAAATCCAACCAAGTCAAGGACTTCCACATACTACCTAACCATAGATTGGGTTGAACCAAATCTCTCTATCAACCAAACACCCATGTGCCATATTCCAAGCATGAATGTGGGATCTCATGGGATAACCAATAAAAACCAAACCTAGGGCTTCCAGAGGCCAAACCACCTCAACCCTCAACTAGTGATTCCACCTCACGGCCGGACATCAATAACCATCACTAGATCAGTCTCTATCCAAGGTGTCCATGGCTCCAAAGCATTTGTTACAACCTGACTTCCAGAACTAGTAACACAAACCACAACGATCGTCGGGCTCCAAAGCATTTGTCCAACCAAGGCTTCCAAGACTAGTAACTCAACCCACCAAGGGCTCTAGAGTGATTGTCCAACTAAGGCTTCCAAGACTAGTAACTCAACCCAATTTTTTATCAGGATTCCAAAGCATTTGTCCAACCAGGGCTCTGTGAATTAATAACTCAAACCAAAGCCATAAGGAACATGACCACAAACCAAAAATAAAAAGGTAAAACCCACAATACTATGGCTATCCAGGAAATGGAAAGGCTAGAAAAAACCACTATCAATTCAGGAAATCCTCCATGCTAATGATAGGTCATAACCAAGAAACTACATTCATGTGCCATGCATGGAAAAACTAGTAAGGAAATCATACATGCAACTCAGTACTTGCAAGTGAAACCCATTGTAGCTATTGGTCCCAATGTCCTCTTGTGCTTCCCTACTTTTCCTTTGCCTTCTTGTTCCAAATCCCAAGTATGCCGCACTCCTCCAAGAGTTCTCCGAGAAAAATATAAGTGTCCAAGAGTACGAGAGATATAATAGAATGAGAGTGTCAAAGACTAAACTGACAAAAACTGTGTACTGATCCTCAAAAGCCTTTTTATTAATGAGGCCTTTATTTTCTTCATTTTCCATTATCATGGGAATTCAACATGGTATCAGAGAATTTCTAATTTACTTTAAACGGCTAGTGAATCAAAGTGTGCACATCAAATTAGTTCAGAGGGAATTGTGGGTGTCTAGATCATGGAGTAGAGGGTTCAGCTGAAGACATGGAGATGTATTCTTGACTAGCTTGGCAACGATATTGGCTAGGAGTTATGTTGGAGAGCCTGGTGAACAACAGTCTTTTGTAGGGAAGATGGTTGATTATGGACTTTCGTTGATTTTCCATGGATCATTGAGACAGATCAAGGATTTCTTTGGCATGGATGAGATTGGTTTGATTGAGATTGCTTCATGTGATGGACTAGATATTGTCAGGCTAGAATCTTCATTGGATCATGATGTTGCATATATGAGATTGGAGGGATTTACACGAGTATTATTTGATCCAGGAGGATGAGTGCTTGCAGGACTGAGTTAGTGGAGATCATGTAGGATCAGAGTGAGTCTAGCCTCAGAGGGAGCATCCTTATGGAGGTTTGGGATCTTCAGGTTCAAATGTGATGAGGGAGAGGCACTACAAAGATTGTAGGGTTCATTCTATAGATTATGTTGCAGTAATGGATGCTACATGGGCTAGTGTTGTCGGTGATATTAATGGAGACTTCCTAGTATTTGAAGTACCTCCCTCACTAAGATGGAGTGTTGAGATTTGTAGCTTGGGTTGTACTCCAAAACCTAGGCTAGAGGTTTTTGGAGAAATGAGCACACTAGGGCTTAGAACCCAAGCTTGTGGGCTTTGCAACCATGTATGTGGGTGTGAATCCGTGAGGGATACTATACATATGATGGATGGAGATGATAGAGGATGTCAAGATCAACTAGACGCCTCGAAAATCATTTAAATTCGAGATGCCTATGTGGAGATACTAATTTTTAAGTTATGATGTGGGCTTGTGGCATAAAGTTAAGGTCGGCTTAGTGTTTGAGTGACGTTATGACAGTTGGAAATCCCTCTTGTAAGAATTTGATGGAGCCCTTGTATTGTGTATAAATACAAGGTGATGGAGACTCATTTAGGCATCCATTTTGGGAAACACATGAGCAAGTAAATGTGAATAAGGGAGCTCACATTAGATGGGAACATATTTGATTTGGGGGCACAAGTTAGGAGCGACCAAGTGAAGGAGGAGAAGCATCTGCGTGGAGCTTTTCTATGATTGTCTTTGGTGTCAAGTCAACCTTGCAGGAGGGTCGAGTGGATAGAGAGAGAGTTGTATTGATTTGTGTGAGACTGTGGTTGGTAAAGACCTCAGAGAGAAAACCAAAACTTTGATCTAAAGCTATAGGAGGCACCCCAGGTCTGTAATCACCTAGAATAAGGGGATGTGAGGCTTACCTTGAGTGAATATCAGTTTAAAGGGTAGTGAGGGGTAGGAGCTTGAAGGCTGAGGTGGACCACAACTAAGAGGAGGTGTTTGAGAACTTAAGGAGAGGGTTTTCTAAGTGTATAGGAAGCCCTAACCACGTAGAAAAACCTATAGCATTCAAAACACTAGTCCATAATTGATAAGGTATGTTTCTCTTTCATGATTTCTAGGTGTTGGGTATAGTTTTAGATCAGTTTGGATGGTTGGTTTGTTTGGTCCAGTTGGACATTTTTTAGGAAATCCTATGAGTAGTCAAATCAATAGCTTCATTTATGTCAAGAGGAGTAGCAGATGGTTGCAGGTCATAGTATCTTGTTGATGGTAGATTGGTTGTCAATGGACTTACACCAAACCCCATTTTTGTACTCTTGTACTAGTGGATATTTGAGGGCCATTATCCCTGGTAAGGGATCCCTAGACTGTTGTATTATTCAGTTTGATTATATAACGAAGTTGGGTTGAAAATTTGTAAAAATATTTCTATATTTTTCCACGTGTGATTTATTGTTGTTTATATTCCATTGTAATATGTTGTGATACTTGGTTTGGTAGCATCAATGATTTAAGATTCTATCCTATACACCAGTATCGTGGAAATTCAGAAAATGGCTATTAAATTCCTTCCATATGATTCCTATAGAGATTGTAATACTAGTGACCCTATTTTGAACAAGTGTTTTCTATGTATACTCATTCAAGTATTTACTTAGAATTTTGATCTAGTTTGTAAACTTGACACTATACTAGTGTAATGTGTAAAGTACATATAAAATTTTAAGCTATTTTTTCACCGATAAAAATTTCCTCTATCGGGTTAGGATGAGAAGACACTATTCACCCCAGCCAATAAGAGGATTTTATTTTCATCCTCCTCACACCAATAAAAAATTAACATGTGGAATAAGGTTGAGTAGAGGTCACTTCACATACTTGTTGACAGGAAACGTTTGGTATTTGCGGAACTGAAATGAACTTCACAACACTCACCTGTAAACCCATGGCCAGTTCCTCAATCTGAGCACTCAAAATGAAACTCTTGTTTCCATAATACAAGTAAATAATATATTCCTCGTCTTGCTTGTCAAGCCAATCTAAGCACTCATCTAATTTCATACTTACTCCCATTTCGAGTGCGGGAGTGATTCTATAGGGTCAATGTTGGAAAGCCTTGGGTGGAAGCATGAGTCATATTGTGTGCATAGTGTTATTTACTCTTTATAAATGCTCCATGAACTCTGCCTCTAGCTCGTAGAAGTTGTTGGTGATGATCCTCCAACTCTGTTTGTTTCCTTGTCTCTACCGGTTCCAAAATGAACGACTCACATTCTTCATCGTTTCATTGCTCAGCTCTGGAACAATCTGAAGGAAAGTATTTTAAACCATTATGATGATGGAGGAAACCTAACTCCGATGGGTCAAACAACTTCCCTCCCATATATATGACACAAGTCAAATACTAAATAAACATGGATGTTCCCATCTACAATGTAGGTCATGTTCAAATAATCCATCTAGACTGCCTGTAAACAAAAGTAGCATAGATAACACTATCCATTTTAGATGACTTACTAAATATTTTGTAGACTATTATTATATTAGAGAACATTTATTAGGAAGATAAATAGGAGCATCATAGGCAATGTTCTCTAACATGGTTGCAAAATTAATAAAATGGTCTTCAACGAACATAGGAGGTTAAATTTATGCAAATTTCATAAAAGAGTGCTTTGCATAAGCGAGAAACTTAAAATAATTTCTCATCCTTTAATTAAATTAACATAAATTCATATTAGCTTTGAATCTACAAAATCATTGGAAAAAAATAAAACTCTCGTTATGTGTTATTCAGTGGCATTTTTCTTTGTTTGGATTTTGTTCCAAAGTCTGCTTTGCAGAAAGAATTATAAATCTCCACATAAATCACAAATGCAAAAAATTCTATAAACCAATTTTAAATGATTAGGATATGCTTCAGGAATGTAAAATAAGGAAAAAAATGGAGATGGCAAGCAAAAACACTGATTAAATAGGCTTGGGTAAATGGTGAGTAGTAGGAAAACACTTGTCATGATCATGTATGACAAAATGGATTAACCAAGCATAATTTGATAGAAGAAGAGCATTATTAGGATTTGTGCTTATAGCTTCTGGTAAAGGAGCTTGGTTCTATCATATCAGAGATATTTATCTGGCTCAAGTTGAATAGTAATCGGTGCAACTAATCTCTTCATGGTTACAAGGTCAAGACTAGTGCCTCCCATTGAGTTGGACTTAAACTCCTTTTTTAAAGATTTCCATAACAAGATGTTACTTGTAATCTGGTTTGCAGGGTTTTCACTTTCCTCATCATCAACCTCAAAATCACTTCCCAAGTTTCTAGCCATACCTTCCTTTCCTTTGCTAAGAAGATATTGATGCCTTTACCAAATTATCTCCCATAATATTATTTTCATGAGAAGGTACTTCATACTCATATGCATATGCATTAGCTTCAGTTGCTATATTTCTATGCCTACCCCTATCTAATCCATCATTTAATGAGTTTGGCATGTCAATGTTGTCCACTACAGAAGGAGGAGATTGATATGAAGGCTCAATCCACAACAACTTTTCTTCAATGAACCTGTGTTGATCTTGTGTTTTCTTGTTGGAAGTGGTTGATCCAACAAGAATACTGGTAGCCATAAAAGGATCATTTCCCATTGAATATATTGTAAAATTAGCTACTAAAATCATTATAGAAACCATGAGGGTAGGAGTACATGAGAAAACCTACTGGAATAACTATATAAAAGAAGCTTGCATTTCTATCTACATCAGTACATGAAGCTCATGCAAATCCTCATGTCATCAGATCTCTCTTATTTGCAATGACTATGATTGAAGCTCCCACATCATGGAAACCATTGAAGAAAATTCTCTTCTTATTGAACATTGAAAACAATCAATCTACTTTGCTACTATCAAATTCCCTATAATATTTTTATTCTCGTTGTCTTCATTCATTTTCCTCTTCAAAACTTTCAAGCAAAGAGGTGGCATAGAATCACTTCCCATGTTTCCCCATGTCCCAAGCCATGAAATACCATGAGTTGGAAATAAAATTGTGAGTTCTCAACATCTCGGATCCCAAATTTGTTTCATTAACTTCTCTTTTGAGCACATTTCCTCTTACAAATCCCAATTTAGTCTTGACCATCTCCAATTCTGTATCTACAACACAACTCTGCGGGGCTAGTTCTTGAAGATTCTTCCTGTAATCTTCAATATATAAATCATTATAATTGTTATTCTTCATGTCAAAACAAGCACGACAAGTTCTTCTTAAGCCTACTTTGGATGCTTTGTTCCATTCATCAAATGAAATAGTTCTTATCATGTTTAGCATCCTAGGAGACCCCAAGGTGCTCTGAAAATCATTAAAAATTTTGAGAAATTCTCTAGGTTTCATGCATTCAGATGAATAAGGCCCACACACAACAATTTCCATTACCATTTTTGCTAGCTTGAAGTTTGGCTAAACGAATTATCATCAAATTCCCTCTAACAATGTATCAGCCTGAAAGGTTCCGTGAGAGATTACGTGACAGCACATCTCACAAAATCTACCACATGGACTGTGCAAATGTGCTCAATGTGTCAAAATAGACTCAAGGAATCTCAAATATTTTTTCCACGATGGATGCCCATCCAAGGAGGAAATCTGCAATGTGTGTGCAATGAGGCACCAGGGTGTCCAACGATAGAACCTCTTGACCACAATATTTTAGAAGAATGCAGTCACAAAGAGGTGATTGGCCCCATTCTAAAATATCAAAGGTATATTTTTCTTATGGCAACTTAAGAAAGAAAATCGACATTGCTAAAATAAGTATAAATCCTTATCAACTTCATAATCAAACAATGTAGTAGATTATCCCTAGAATACCATGAAATAAAAGAATTTGTCATATTTGTGATACTAGAAAGGTGGAAGACGAAAAGAAAATTCACTTAAAATTCCATGTGTATTTCTTCATTAAATCTCAATTTCAAAACATATATAACAGTATCGACCTTCCTAACTTGCTAACTCGTTGAAATTAT
This sequence comes from Pinus taeda, assembly GCA_000404065.3. Classification (NCBI taxonomy): domain Eukaryota; kingdom Viridiplantae; phylum Streptophyta; class Pinopsida; order Pinales; family Pinaceae; genus Pinus; species Pinus taeda. The sequence goes on along the minus strand of APFE031142491.1, from coordinate 87,830 downwards.
GGAAATTTAGACAAGCTTCTATCCAATATTTTATAGTATAGGAGTAACATTTCAAACAAATCAATTAAATTTTCCCATTTTTCTTAAGGTATGATAAACCAAAGTTGGTATTAATAAATATTAACAACATCATCATCATCATCATTTATTAAAGAGAAACAAACAAATAAATAATAAACATTCTTCTAGAGGTGAGCAAAATATTATGTTCCCTTGAATGTAATGGGATAGTTGTTTAATGACATATGGACATATGGATTATAAGTATTGATTTAGGCATTACTGCAAAGAGAATTCCAGGCATTAATGCATCTTGAATCCCTTTCTTCATTATGTTAGTTTGGTTTGGAGAATCGGATAGACATTAGGACCATTGTTATGCCCGTGTGAGGTTTTTGGTTCATTTGCATGAGGAAATTTATTAGCATGGAAAGAAGATTCTCACTATTTAGAGTCAAGAGGACATTTGGTTATGATGATGACCTTTTTCCTTCAAAGTCCAAAGGTAAAAAAATTGAGAGTAAATGGTCCTTGAAGACCAAACCCAAAAAAGAATGCCAATCAAAATGGCTAAGAGCAAAAGGAACTTAATTCTTAAAACTAGTAAAAAGAAAATTTAACCATGTTGATGACTATGGTTTTCATCTCTTAGCATTCTGAACAATGCAAGTCATCAACTTCACATCCAACAAATCTGACCTAGTGAGTGCAAAAATTTCTAGAATGCCTGAAGAAGGCAGTTAGAGAGTAGTCCCACACACCAGATCCGAGAAGTTGTCTTATCATTTGAATCCATAGTCACTCCTATAATTCTCTAGGGCATTATTCTCTTATACTCTTGTGAAGTATCCAAAAAGCACCATGAGGCCCTCCAAATTCTCATCGGAACCCCAAACCTCTGAGAGGATCCAATAGCCATATCTACTCTGAACTCCCCCATAGACTTTAATAAAATCAAAAGCCAAGAGATGTGGCCATGAGAGCTTTAACACCATTGGCCTGTGAATTCCTGAAAAAGTCAAAGTAATCCCATACCTCCCCTTCGATTCAAGGATACTGGACTGAAACCCCGTATACATCCTTGGAATTACTATAAGCAAAATCCTTCAAAACAACCTTCAAGACCTTCATATGATGGGGGCCTACCCAAATCGACATGGATTTTGTTGCAACAGTCCTTTCACTGAGAAGAGAAACATTGGGCATCTCTGCTTGGTCAATTTTTTGTCTATCTCTTTGAAGTTGTCCTCTAAGTTGTATTAACCTGATTGGTGAAAGAAATGGTGTTAAAATTAATCCATTTTGTCTTCACAATTTTCCCTACCCAACATGGAAACATAATGAACCAACAATTTCCTTAATACTCAAAGAATTAAATAAGGATTTGTATAAATTATGTGGTCATTTAGCTATTTACCAGCATAATTTTCCATCAATCATCTTACTATGTGATCCAGGTGGATATTGGTGGCGACCCGCCTATTCCACTTGGAGCCCTACCATTGTTTCTTTTTAGTTTACTTAATTGTAGCACAACTTACTATTTTTGGCAGTTTTTCGGGTCCTAAACTTCCATCGTCGCCTTTAAGGAAAATAGAGAGATCAGAAAAGTCCGAGACTAGTTTGCTAAATTATTTTTGGCCTCCTCTTTGAGATCTTTGAAACAAGGTATTATGATAGTCAAATAGAAATTGTATGCCAAAGTTACGACCCCGGGAAGTTGATGTACCAATTTACCCAAACGGGGCCCACAGTTTTGGCGCTTCATCTCCCATGGTTATGTTTTTGTATGTTTAGGGTTTTCCATTGTTTCTCAATAATAAATATGCCTTTCAATCTCATTGTAACACAGTTCAGATGCATGTAGTTTCCATATCTCTTCTCAAAGATAAGCTACCATCACTCGAGCCAACGTATTTCCATTTTTCTATGTAAGCATATTTCAGTTCTTTGATATTAATGAAAAAAACTTTTATTTCTTTTGCATCTTTGTGTTTATGTGTATATCTATATTTTGTTGATTCCTGCATAATTCCGAATCACTATGGGCATAACCAAATGTTGCAATGACAAAATTTCGTTAGCAAGTAAGAAACCACCAAAGTAGAAGGTTTCTCTTCGTAATCATGATCCCATCTACAATCATCTCAAAAGCCCATTTGAAATCCTCATTTTCTCCACTTCAATAGGGTCTCAGTGCATACATGATGATTAGTCGATTCCTTCACATTGCTTTCATTTCACGCTAATAAGTTCACTAAACATTGTAACTATCAACTCAATTGTTAACGTTGTTGGTGTTGTTGGTGTTGTTAGCTCAACTTCTCCCACATCCATCATATGCCGACGCAATGGCTTAGAAAATCCCTAGAAAACTGTCGCCTTTTTTGACATGTCAGGTTGCAGTGTCGATGTCACCTTATGGGGTGCACAATGCCATGTTGAAGGGGACAAACTTTTTTACCTTTGCACTTCAGAAACCACTACAGTCCTTGTAATCAAAGGGGATCATGTCATTGAGTTAAATAGAAGGACTATTGGAACTATCCCCACCACTTGCCTTCTTATAAACCCAGATATTACAGAAACACGTCAACTCCAATAGTGGCTTCAGAAATAGGTTTCAATGCATCATTGCCTTCACTGAGTCGAAATAAGCTCTATGGATTATCATCCATGTGGCTGCCACAAGAATTAACATGGAATATTTTTACTTCCTTACATGCCCCCTAAGAATTGATGGAATGCAATGCAGGAAAAAGGTTGTCCAACAATCTGACATGTGGCATTACCTGAAATACAACGATGCCTTGAATGTGGCTACTGCTATGTACTCTATCTTGAATTGCATGACTACACTTGCCATCTAGAAAATGTCGTTGCTTTCAATGGCGCCACAACTAAACTCTTGATTGTAACAAAAAAAGGAGTTTTTCCTCCTTTCAAGCAAGCTAGAATCCATCAAAGACATCTCCACCTAGATCAAATTCCATCATTTCCTTTTCACCTTTTTATTAAAATAGGCACTTTCAATAGTAGTGAATGCATCTGCCCACCCTTATGCACTCTTATTTATGTTCAGAAGTTATTTCATGTCATTTTTAAAATCCCCAAAGAAATTGAACTCCTTTTCTATGTACCTTGTGCTGGCAAGGATTGCCATTGTTTTGGGATATTTATGTTAGTGTAACTTTCTTTTAAATTTAACATTGTGCTACATTCTTTAGAAGATATATAGAAACTCAAATTTTGATTGCATTTTATTGTCCATATATTTAACTTGAATATTTCCTTCCACATTCCAGATTTTGAACCTTGAATTTCATGGTTTACATAACATTTCATAGTATGATGATCCCAACTGACCTATGACTATAAGCATTGCTTCACAAATTATTAACATAAATGAAGTAATTAAGGAATTGTTCTTCACATTTGTACATAAAGTGAATGTGATTTCCAATATAAAACACCATAATTTAGTATGAGTGAAAGGATAACTAAATTAGTAGCAACTTTGAAAGAAGCTTAACTCATAAGTCAGTAACACCTGAATTTTTAATGATTGCACATTCTAAAATATATAAGAAATTATTAAATATTTAACTTTATTTACTAAATATCTAAAATATTTCCAAATCTACTAACTCAGTAAACAAGTCCATAAAATACTACCCTACATATTTCCTTGACATGTATATTTGCATTTTCTTTTTTCTTTCTTCCATTTTTCTACTTCTCTGATTTGGTTGAATACCATTTATTAGAAACTACATTTCTTCGCAAAAGGCAATTTTGCTTGTTTTCTTTACAATGTCATATAAGTAGAAATCCTCGGCATTAAACTATAAAATCATGACTATGGCAACTGTAAAATGGAGGTGATAGTTATATGTATTTTTTTTTAGCCCTCCAATCATCTGGCCACTAATTTCAAATCAATCATCTTTATTGAAGAAAAATATATTTTGATATATAAATTTTACAGTATATAATAAATATTAAATATTCAAAAATTTGATAAATATGAATGAAACCAATTATTATTATTTTTTTCATTAAAAAAAAAAAAAAAAAAAAAAAAAAAATCTATGATTTCTTTTTTTTGAAATATTTTAAAATTTACAATCTAATTACACTCAACAAATTTTTAAAATACTCCAAAATTTACCATCTAATTACACTCCACACTTCTCATATACATATGAAATTTGCATTCTCCCTTCCCAAAATGGAAGCTTTGAATTCAATCTAGTGCAATTTGTTCAGGAGGCTGAGCATGGTAAGATTTAATGTGTGAAGTTGACCAACATGAGGACAGTGTTTCATTCTCAAATATTTCGTAGAAATTATTGATAATGTTGTTTAGGGTAGGAATTTTAAATTTGAAATATTAATTTTTTAATATTTAATACAAAATATTGATTAAAAAATCACTATATTTTATAAGCAAATCACTCTGTGATAACTGTAAAATTCAGTCCAAATGTATTGCTAAAACAAAATTCATTATATTTGATAAACAAATCACCCCGTCAAATTCCATCCAAAAACAAAATTCACTATATTTAATAAGCAAATCACCCTGTAAAGGCTGTCAAATTCCATCCCTGATTTGCTGCCTCAGACACTAGAAAAATCTGTGGGGCACGTTTTGACCATGGCGGGCGAAGCTGACACTTTGTAGTGTGTGGTAGCGTGGACGTAACAGGCGTGAAAGAAGATGATGGTCTGTGACCAGCATTCACTGCCGACAAAATTGGAGGTCGCTACCACTGCCAGGGGATAAGAGAAGGACGCAGGCGGCAGCAATGGCAGATATTTTGGATAAGGACAACTAGTGAAGTCGGTTGTAGAAATGTTTTGGCAAAGAATTCAACAAAAGACTATCAGGTTGAGGAATGGCAGGATTATGTACAATGATTTCTGTTTGTAGATGTTTGTGGTGTGTATTTATTATTCGCTAATTTTGTAGAGATTTTGAAATTACAAGTTTGAGTTGTGAACTTTTCACAATTCAGTTTGACGATTGAATTTATATATACAATAAAAAATATTTTGTTTTTGGATTAGTCTTTATATCAATGGGCATATTTATTTTGGAATAAGATTTTTAGAATTTTAATTTAATTATCACCAATCATCAGATAAACGGTAGAGATTGATCTCCATAGAATATTTTAGAATATTCTTAGAAAGAGTGAGATTTATTTTCAAAGTAATTATGTCTTTTTTGACTTTTCAAATTAGATTTATTAATTAAAAAACAATGTCATATGACAAGTGTTATGGTTTTTTAGGTATATGGTATTGACAAGTCATGGTATTAGTCTATGATATTGTAACAAAGTTCATTTACAAATTAAGAATCTCAATAATAAAATGGGGTGAATTTTTGAGGTTTAAGAATCATGGTACATGTTTTATTTAAATGTATTTTCCATCATTAATGGTAATTATTATTATTTTAAATAAAGTTATAATTTAATTCTTATAAATTTTTAAAATTTAGTAGTTTGAGATGCATGATGAAATAAGTGTTGTGATGCTTAATATGGATTGATGTCTATCAACATTTACGAACGATTTAATTTGTATGGTTGTGCTAGTTTCTCTTTAATAACAAACTTATACTAAAAATTTGTTTCCCCAATTCGGTGGTTGACAACATGATTGGACAATGGTGTGAGTTCAACATTTCTAGAAAAAGCATGTCATCTTCTACCAACCTTCCTTAGGAAAACATGAATTTAGTTAATTATGGAACATCTTGCAAACATGAATTTGGTTAATTATGGTAGTAACATCCTTCAAGTTAATTTCTAGGCTCTAGAGGTGTCTAGTTCACTCAGTGATTAATTCTAGTTTTTGCACACTGGTAGAAAAGAAAGGGTGCAAGATATGGTCTCTTGCAAAATAATCTTAATAATCAAAACGTGTTGGAAGTCTTAATGTTAGGAGTTTTATTTTTATTCTTCAACTTGTCCTGATGATAAACCACACTTGTTGGTTCAAAATATGTTGACAAAAGTATTATAATGTGATCTCTGTTGAAGAAATCTTCTCAAAAACTTGATATGAATCACAGAAGCTTAAATTCAACATTTTAATATAATAAATCTGATAATAAAATGTTTTAAGAGTATTATTATATTTTTAAGAAAAGGTCAATAAAAAATATCTTATGTTTTTTAAGTATATTTTAATTAAAAATTATAATTTTTTCAATTTTTTTTAAATTTTACAACTATATAATTTATTTTTATTTTATTTATATAGGAGAAATCTTTTTTTTTAACATATTAGTGTTATGTGTGTTGTAAAATTGTATGGGTGCGAATATGGCATAGAATAAGATTAAATAATATTAAAAAAATATAAATAAAATTGTTTTTTTTAACATTTAAAATAGTAATAATATCAAACAAATGTATTAGTTTATGGGATAATTTAATTGGTAATCGGTGTTATGAAGTATTGTGTAAACTATGAAATTCAATGTTTAAATCCCTGTGAGTCAAACCAAAAAAAATATCAAATAAATGCATTGCCATATAAATATGAAAAGAGATTGATACATAACATGTATAAGATGTCTAGTGATACATCATACATAATATTAAAGCTTATTGTGAGTCTTGTTTCCAAAGCCTCAAACTATAATAAATGTATCTCATTATCACGAGTCATTTACACCGAAATCTAATAAATAAATTAGTGATTATCTTTTCCCCTTTCACATGAATTGGTAATGACCCTAGAAATGGTTTTTTTCTCTATAGGAAAAAGGTCCTAGAATTGGCATTAGACTTTGACATTATCTAAAAGAAGAAGGAGAAGCTAGGCATAGATATGCTCGATTGGTGCTACAGTGAAATCCAACTTGCTCTATTATAATCAATTGCTCATGTATATAACAAGTGCAGGTGCATATAACCAAGATAGAATCGAGTGCAATCCATCTATGAATGAAAAATACATTAACAAAGAAGTACTAAATTACCTTTAGAGTCTAAAAAATCTAGGTTACATCAAATAACTACATATCATCAAAAGCATAACCTATATTGGGATCCTCATCAATATCACTCTTTAAGCGCTAAAATAAGAGAGAGAAAGCTTAACATACCAAATCTATAATTTTGATTAAACGAAAGGTACAATTTTACTCTCCCTTTCAAGTTCAGTCACTCTTGGATTCAAGAACAAGAATTTCAGCTACTAGTTACTAATACATGGAAAAAAGTACCTCATCTCTAGGATTTGTCCTAGATGGAGGTGGTTGTCCTAAAGCTCTAGATTTTAAAAAAAGTAGTAAGACGCTAGAAAAAAAAAATCAAAAAGAAAAATCTCTGGAGAGGGTTGGTGGAAATTGACGAGGCCATTTCCTGTCTAAATTATCCCTTTGATCCATAATTTCTCACTCTGGAAAAACATACACAAATCATGGAATTGGAGGCTTTCAAGAAAAAAATCTTGAGATTGCAGGAGGAAGAATGCCAACTCAAAATTCGTGCAATCTGGATTGAGGTTGGAGATAAAACACAAAATTATTCCATCATTTTGTTGTTCAAAGGAGTTGAAATACCTTTTTGGGATATTACAGGTTAGAATATTTATAAATTGCAAGAAATCCACGAGGCTATTTGATTCTTTGGGGACATTTATTAGGCTCATTCCCTCAAATTTCGAAAATCAATTGGAGTGCACACAATATTTCCCTCAAATTTTCTTGACAAAGGAAGAAGCCTTTGTCAGAGGTCTGATCCCAATCCAAGAGGTTTCTTTTGTCCTTAAGTCTTTTACCAAAGACAAGTGTAATGGACCAGATGGTTGGACTGTGGAGATTTTACCCAAATTTTTGACATCTTGGGTAATGAATTATTGTAGATGGATGAGGAGTTGAGATAGTATATAAAAACATATGGGCCTATAAATGTGACGTTCACCGCACTCATTCTAAATACTTCGAAGCCAACAAATTTATCAGATTATAGGCCTATTTCCCTATGCAACATCACATATAAATTAATTTCCAAGATTATTGCTAGCATGCTAAAGGTCAAGCTTTTTGAACATATCTCTCCTAAACAATTTTGTTTCTTGTAGAACATACAAATTCAGGATGTGATTTTTATAGCTCAGGAAATTTTACGTTCTATAAAATCCAAGAGAAAGGAGGCTATCATAATAAAATTATATCTACATAAGGCCTATGACAATGTGGATTGGACCTTCTTTCGTATGATACTTCACAAGATTTGAATTTTGGATGGGATCATTGAATGGATCATGTAATGTGTATCCGCAGTATGTTATGGAATTCTAATCAATGTTGTCCCATTAAAATTCTTTCGAGCCTCTCAAAACTTCGTTAGGGTTTCTCACTATTGCCCTTATTATTTCATTTAGTCATTGATTGCTTAAGCCATCAAATTTTGGTGGTTAAGGTGGATGGAGCATTCACTGGCCTTCACATCACCAAAAAGGTATTAGTCTCTCATATATTGTTTGTTGATGATGTTTTGATATTCAGACAGGTCTTGGTGGATCAATGGAGGCACATTTCCCATATCTTATTGAAGTTTGGAGATGCATAAGTTCTGTGCATGAATAAGTTAAAATCGTTGAATATTTATGCATCTTGTGATTTAAAACAAATTGAGGAAATTGCCAACATTTTCTCAATAAAATTATATCCTTTAGACTTGGGTTTCAAATACCTTGGTTTCTTTATGGAACCTAATAGATACCTAATTTGTAATCGACCCTAGATCATAAAAACATTTGAAGAGAGGTTGGCCACATGGTTGCACATATGGTTATCGAGTGGAGGTAGGTTGATACCTACACAAGTCGTATTACAAAATATCTTTGTTTACTAGCTTCACTTATATATGTTGTTGCAACACATCATCAAGAGAATGAATGTAACATCCCTGGTTAAAAACTCATGTAAAAATATATAAGGCCACGGTGATGGGACACATATTCCAAGCTGAATGGTGGAGGAAACATCCTAGTGGGTGTTGATTTGGTTTATTATGACTAAGGAAATTGCCAAAGACAATGGCTAAGGCTTTGGAAAGGCATGAGGCATTAATAGGCATTTTATTTATGAAAATAATAGAAATTAGGAGAAAAGGAAGGTGAAAGGTCACAGGTTGCATGTGAAAAGGAAAACGAATGAAAATAATAGAAAATGAAGAAAATAGAGCCCTCATTAATAAAAAGGCTTTTGAGGGTCAGTTGGCAAGCTTGACCAGTTCGTTGTTAGAGCTATCTCTCATTATTCTCTCTCTCTCATACTCTTCGATACTTAGATTTTTCTTGAAGCAATCTTGGAGGGTGTGGCAAAATTTCATTCTTGGAGCAAGAAGGAAAAGGAAAAGCAGGAAAGCGCAAGAAGGCATCAACATTAATAACTACATCAGATTTTCTTGCAGGTATCGAGTTGCATGTATGATTTCTTCACTACTTTTGGCACGCATGGCATATGCACGTGGTTTCTTGGTTGTGATCTCTCTTTGGCATGGAGGATTGCCTGGATCGACAACGGATTTCCTAGCCTTGCCATTTCCTGGATAGTTATGGTGATTGTGGGTTTGCTTTCATTGTTTTTTTTATTGGTTCTCATATTTCCTTAGCCTAGGTTGAGTTATTAGCCTTTGAAGCCGAGGTTGAATAAATGCTCGAGAAGCCCCGTAACAGCTTGGGTTGAGTTACTAGTCCTGGAATCCTTCGTTGGACAAACATTATAGAAGCCCTTGGTGGGTTGAGTTACTAGTCTTGGAAACCTTGGTTGGACAAACGCTCTGGAAGCCTGTATAAGTTGTGGGTTGAATTACTAGTTTTGGAAGCCTTGGTTGGAAAAACACTCTGGAAGTTGTGGAAGGCTTGGATGGAGACCAATCTGATGATGGTTTTGTGATGTCCATTTGTGAGGTGGAATCACTATTTGATGGGTTGAGGTGGATGGCCTCTAGAAGCCGCAGATGAGTTTTGATTGATGTGTTATATGATATCCCACATCCATGTTTGAAATATGGCACGGGGGTGAATGGATGAAGAGAGATTTGGCTCAGCTATTCTATGGTCGAGTAGAATGTGGAAGTCCCATCCCGGGTTTGTATTTTGCATCATTAATGAAAGGTTATTTCTCCTGGTGTTGGGTCCCTATAATACTAGTGATTACCCCATTACTATTGTAGTTGTACCCCTTATTAATATTGTTGTGCCCCTATTATCCCCATATTGTGTTATTACTGTGCCCCATAGAATCCCTCTATTGTATTTTTGTGGCTTTATATTATTATTGTTAGGTCGGTTGGGTTATATTGTGACTCCTTAGACCCTATATATAGAAAGGAGGTTTTGTCATTTGTATCATCCAAGAATTGTTCATTTATGTAATGTAAAGGAGGTTCCCCCCTTGAAGAGGCTGAATTATAAGGCGTTGATCTATCTTTTCTATCTTTTCTTGAGCTGGTTTCATAACATTTGGTATCAGAGCTTTGGATTCTAGGGTTTTGATGCTCCAAATAGGTCATCGTGGCATTTTCGCTATAACTTTTTTTCTGCGACGTTTCAGAAGCTAAAAAAAAACCCATTTGAGAAAAAATTGCACTGAACCTTGGGTCCGAATTTCAAAGATTTTCGCACTATATTTGCAGAGATATGATCTGAGGAAGTTGGTCTTTTTGCAGATTCCTAAATTACATTCCAAATAGGTAACCTGGGGAAAATCATCATAACTTTCTCTTTGAGCATCGGATTGAAATTTTGTAAGAAGGTACAGAAAGAGGATAGACTGTAGTTTCTTGTTTATACTTTTTAGAGCCAAAAGTTGAAACAGTCACTCGTGGCACGTCGTACAAGTTCGCTCTACTGAACTATTCTATAATCAGGTCACTGTGGGAGATTTCACATAACTCTTCCTTGGAGAATCCAATTTGGATCAAACTAGTGGCATTGGAAAGAGGACACAGAGGGCTACTGCAGGTCGCATTTTTAGAACTAGATGATCCGAAAGTACAAATATACATCAGAGGCAATATCGAGCTCCTACAAAATGAAAAAGGTGTGTAGATTCTTTTAAATTTTTGCTTAAGCTTGGTTTGAAAATTTATTTTGAAGAATTCAAAAGGAATAGTAGAGCATTATTATTGGTAACTGATGCCCCGAGGAAAGAAAATGCAAACACCTAGTAAGCAACCTGAAAGCAATAGCATGACTCATGAAGAAGAGGAAGAAATGCTACATGATATATAAAAATTACAAGACCAAGTGCAACAAGTGTCAGTCTCACAAAAACTAACAGAAGCTCAGATAAATGGCATGGAATCTAAGATAAAGGGCATGGAAGCTAAGATGAATGGCATGGAAGCTAAGATGGACGATTGGAAGACAAAATGGAAGAAGTGAAGATAAATATGAATAAGTTGCTACAAGAAATGGTCACTAATGGTGAAAGGGTAGTAAAGGAAACTCATGATGAGAACATAAGAAATGTTAGTCATGATTCCATAGACCCTAATGTTGGATCTAAGACCCACCATATTCCAAAAATCGATATGAGGAAGTTTGATGGCAAGGATCCCGCAACATGGATATTACAAATGGAGCAATTTTTCGATCTCAATAATGTGCAAAACACACAAAAGGTACGTATTGCAACTTTATATTTGGAACCAAATCAATTTGTATGGTATCAATGGCTTTGCTCTTGTAAACAATTTATCACTTGGGCAAGTTTTACGGAAGAATTGATAGCACATATGAGGATACAAAAAGTAACACTTTTTTTAGCCAATTGATAAGTCTCAAACAAAAGGGTTCAATAATGGAGCACATTGAGGAGTTCCAAAAATTGAACATAAGGGTAAAAAATATTCTAGAGGAGCATAGGATTGATGCGTTCATAGGGACTTTAAAGGATAATATCCAACATGATGTTCGCCTTTGGGAACCTGATTCATTAGAGAAGGCATTCAGGTTAGCAAGAAAAATGGAAAGCAAAATTATGGCAACCAGGAAGCATACCACTCACAACTATAAAGACGGAAGTGTTGTTGCCCCTAGTCTTCCACAACCTATAAGGTTGACACCACAACAATTGGAAGAAAAAAGAGCAAAAGGGCTTTGTTACAGTTGTGATAGCAAATACACTAAAGTCATAAGTGTGCTGAGAAGAAATTATTCTGCATAGATTGTGAAGAGGAAGAAGAAAAGGAGCAAGAAAGGTCAAAAGAAGAGGATATACTCCAGGAACTAGATGAAGAACAAATGAATCCGACGATATCTTGTAATGCATTGGCGGGAATTACAACTCCTCAAACCATCAAGATAGAAGGACAAATCAAGAAGAAAAAGGTAATAGTGTTGATTGATTCAGGAAGTACCCACAATTTTATTCATTGTAAGGTAGCAAAAGAATTGAATTGCTTCCTATATCCAGCCCCAGAGTGTCAAGTGATGATTGCAAATGGAGGAACAATAAATTGCTCTGGAAAGTGCCATAATATCAAGCTATCCATGGGAGAATATGTATTGACTAGCCCAATGCTTTCCATTCCAATGGGATGTGCTGATGTTGTACTGGGAGTCCAATGGCTACAATCCTTGGGTATAATAGCTTTTAATTTTCAAGAACTTTTCATGAAATTTTCTGTGGAAGGAAAGGAAGTTGAATTAAGGGGTATTACAGGGAAACCAAGAAAGATAATCATCTCTAACATTATGGCAAAGCTTCTAAAAAATGAATAAAGAGGTGTAGTTGCACAATTATGTTCACTAGATGTTTACACATCAAAATCATCTATTTCTCCAGATCTCCAAAAAGTCTTGGACAATCATTCCAAGGTATTTGAGACTCCCAAAG
>APFE031142491.1:51910-63091 GCA_000404065.3 Pinus taeda | reverse complement strand
AAATTAATGTATTTTACTTATTCTAACAATTTTAAGTTAATTTATTTTAATATATATGGCCCTTTAACTTATATTAAAATTTAATTAACTATTTATAGATCACTCTATTTTTAAATATTATAATAACCTTTTGAAATTAATTTATTTCATGATAATATATTGATTTTACTTATTCTAATATATATTTATAAAATGGTCCACTTACATTTATTTAATAAGAATATTAATAACCGAATTAACTTATTTAAATAAATAAAGTTTTTACCCTTTATCAAAGTCAAACTAACCGTTTCCCGGTCAAATCTAGCTATTGTCATTTTCGTTGTTACCTTGTCTAGAAAATTGGGTCATTGGATATTCTGCCCCATCTATTTAATATGCAAAGGCAGATTTTCTCATTCAACTTGTCTTGACAATGAACCACACTGGTTGGTTCGAATTGCATCGACAAAAATTATCTATATGTGATTTTCGCCAAAGAACTTTTCAAAAATTTGACATGGACCAGAGAAGCCTAAATTCAATAAAAACAAATATTATACAAAACATATATATACACTTAAAAAAAATAACAAAAATTATACATATAAAACATTATAACAACATTCCACTAACATCAAAATATACATATACGAAAAAACTTAATATGAAATTTGCCGTGGTTGAAAATGAAAATTCAAGGCATTGCAAGTGAATATCTAAACTAATATGAACTCGGTAGCAACAACATATTCTAGAGCCAAGTGTTGGCACTGCTCATAAATTTCGTAATTGTTTTCTTTGTTGAAGTTGCTCTCCTTTCAACACCAAGACGTCTTTCTCATGGACTCAATCAAACTTGATTTGTTTCAATGATTTGCAGGATCTCAAGGCAGTAAATAAAAACCGTTTTTCCATGTAACCTAGAAAATAAGGCTCTAAATAACTTGGAATATATCCCAATTGGTTACGAATTTGAGAAAATCGCTTTGGGGTATCGTAATTGACCCTGTTCTGAGAAAAACCCATGTTTCTATTTTCAGAAATTCACTTTCACTTGGCTAGAAATTTTAAAATTGCGTGTCAAAACTGCTACATGTTTCCTCTGCTTCAGGTAATTGCTTCTAACGCTGGTGGGTTCTATCAAATACAGGAAAATCTACATTCATATAGTGCAATATGTATGTGCTTTACCACTCACATCCCTGGTTCTTCATTTGGGGTAACATTTGTAACGGGAAAAGCAATTTGAAGGCGTTATGTGACAATACGCAACGGTGGAAGATCCCAGCATGTATATTTTTGGATAGAAGGTTCGGTGGGCTTAGAGATTACGATATCGTTGTGTCCTGGGAGCCTGACTCAAGTGAGAGTGTGGGAAATCAATGAATCATAATGCTCAAAAACAAAACAGGCGTTTTTTCAATCGAGTGCTATCTGGAGGGGTTCCATTTTTTGGTTTTTAGTTTTTGTTTGTAACAAGAAAAAAAATTAGAAAATTACGTGACAAAACATGAGTTTAACTATAAAAAACTACACTCGCATTTTCACCAGTCATGTTGGCCCCCTGGAGAGTAGCAAAATTAAATTTGCTAAAACAACGAAATCCTTTGCCCTCTAAAATGGAGTTTGGCAACCAGATATGCAGCAAATTAGATCAAATTCAAAGCAAGAATTTTTTTATATTTTTTATTTTTTATTATGATGGATTTTTGAATTTTGGATTCCAAACTAATGCAAAAAAATTTCTTTGCAGGTTGCATGAGAGCTAGTAAGCAATTTGTCAATTTCTTAATTCTCTTTCAAAAAAAGAATTGATATTTTTTAATTTAAAAATTTACATTTCCCTTATTCAAAAACATGATTTTTTTTATGTTATTTTTTTATTATTGAAAATCTAACCTGATTTTTTTTTTTAATCATTTAAAATCAAAACATCAATTTTTTATTGAAAATATGTATGATGTTAATGAAAAAAAATGCAAGAAAATAAACAAAAATCTAAAGATTTAAAGTTTTAAAAAAAAATGCAATTAAGAAAAAAACGCAATCAAGCTTGATTTTATTTCCTGAATTTTTTATTTTGAAGTATATGAATGTTCCCAATGGAGCCATTTGTGTAAAAAAATGATAGATATGCTCATATGCAGGTTTGAAACATATTCTTTGATACGTACCCATATATGAGAGACCAACTCTCTTGATTGAGATGATGTCAGAAGCTACTAAAGAATGGAATATTGGGATTCAATGACTGTCTTGAACCAAGATTCAATATAACCTTGTCTTCCTTGGCTTCCTTCTATCATGCCATGCAAGTCCTCACATATGTGATCTCCATTCATAGAATCTGGTGATAGGCATGCATGAAACTTTTCAATCTTAAGTTCCAACAACTGCTCTTTATCAACATGCATTCATGATTCTTGGACCTTATTTGAATCTTCTTCTTCTGGTTGTTGTTCTTCAATGGCAGTTGGTGAATAATTTTGCAATACCTCAACATTGTAAGTGGATTGAGGTGTTTTATTGTTAGGGTTAATGGTTGTGCAGGTAGTGGGAAAGGTTGAATTGAGATTAACTAAGGGTGAAACTGATGTTGTGGTGGAGGTGAATGGTTTGGATAACATTGATATTGGTATTGAGGATAATGAGTGAAAGATTGAGTATATGATGGATTTCCTCTATAAGGATCTTCCCAACCCTGTTTCAAAAATTGGTTTTGATATTGGGATTGAGATGGCCAAGGTTGCCAAGGCAAAGGTGTATGCCAATTATGTTATGCTACCCTGAAATTGTGCACAAGGATATTGCATCATATTGGGTTGATGAGGCTGCCATGGTCCTCTTGGAGCTTGATTCACTCCATTATCCTTTTGGTAAACTGCCTTTAACCCTGGTAATGATGGGCAATCTTTAGTAGCTTGTGATCGTGCACAAATTTTACAAATTTTAATGTTATCAAGTGGACATTCATGCAAAGCAACATTTTCAACTTTTTGCTTGTTTTGCATTCTTAACATCTCAATTTGTTCATTTATATTACCAAGAATGTTTAGCAAATTGTTAAGTTTAGTTTGACTTACCAATCCCGTTGTCAACTTACTTTCCCTTGCCATAACTAGATCTTGAGGAGATCTTCCATACTTTGCTTTTCCTCTTGTTATGTTCTTGCATAGTTCACAAATATCTTGAAATGACAATTGATAAACATCTCCTTTTCCCACCAGGTTAATAAGATCAATCCATTCATCCTTTATAGCATTTAGTAGGAGAGTTTTTAATATGTCTGATCCTAAATTATGAATTTTATATCTTTTGATATTATAAGTAAATCTCTCCATTGGGTCTTCTAGATTTTCATCCTCTTTTTTATTCATCTTAAACACTTCATTTCTAAGGTCATGGTGTTTGTAATGATTTTTATATTTTTCCAAAAATACTCTTTTCATATCATCCCATGTCCTTATAGAATTTCTTCCTAAAGTCATGAACCATCTAAGAGATTTATCCTTCAATATTATTGGAAACAAATTTAATTTTTGAATGTGTAATGAGTAGCCATAAGATCTACAAATGATTTCAAATTCAAACAGAAAATTTTTTGGGTCTTCTGATCTCATACCTTTGAAGTTAGGAAGTACGGACAGAGGGATGTTCTTCATTTGAACATTGAGATCAGTTTTTTGAAAGGGAAATCCAAAAGGATATCCATCTATTTCTTCATCCTCCTTTGTCATCTCTTCTACCTGCAAAAATAATAATTCATGATGTGGATGTGTGGCTCTTACTGCACCACATGATATAAAAATGATATGTAGCTAAATGATTTATGCATCTACATGCTTTAATCATGCATCTAGAAAAAATTGAAAAATGAAATCTAGACTGAAAGCTAGTTCCTATGCACACTTCCCCGGCAACGGCACCAAAATGTTGAGGCAAATTAATTACCTATCAATTAATTGTCAACCCAAGGGTTTCGTAAAACTTGTGAAGCATGTGTGCACTATATATGCTAGAAATTAACTTTCAATTTAAATCAGTCTAACTACGAAACCAGATAATGACAAACCAAATTCACCTATTCTAATTCAACAATTAATTCAAAAGAAATCATAGTAAAGTGTGCAGAATTGAAATCTTAATCTACCACACTTGCAGGAATTGAAATCTTGCTCTATCACACTTGCAGGAATTGAAAAGTACACCACTCTTTCAGAAATGAAATTGCATGAAATGAAATCTACTCTAAGGTATCATGTGTGCATTATCAAATTAGGATCCTATGAAATGAATAATCAAAATCACATGACATTAAATGAAAGCAAAAACAATAATCCTTAACCTCTAGATATGAAAGAAAATAAAAACAATCACTCTTAACCTCTCACACAGGAAAAGATATGGAAGAAATAAATCTTAATCTATGAAAGAAATAAATCTTAAGCTATGAAAAACAATAAATCTTAATCTATTAAACACAATAAATCTCACACATTATAGGTGGCCAATCCAAAAGCATGAGGGATGGAAAGTTGAGAGGCTCCAAATACAAGCATAACCAAATCAAAGTGAACATCACTCATGAGCATGGTGCCAAATCCAAATTCTATATTCAAAACATGAGCATTTCCCCAACTTTAAACATGCCTTTGAAAGGAGGAGGCTCTCCTATTTATACAAAAACATAAGAAGCTATCTCATTAATGGAGGTCCATTATTCTCTCCCTATAGCCCTAGAAAATCTCATAGGGTTACAACTAAAATAGGTAATGATGAGACACATATCCTCTTTGACCTGTATCCAAATCTTCTTTCATATATTGAGGGGGATTCGAATTTGAGCATTGGAGGCCACATAAGGGTGCCTTGGAAGCTTCCAAATGACTTACACATGTCATGAAACTCAAGCCACTTTTAAGTATTAGCAAGTATATGTCATTTTTCTAAGTTTTAACCATTTAATTCACTTATAATACTAGAAATCATTAACTTTTGGAAAACACAAATGGAACCCATATAATTATGAAAATGGAAGCTAATGAAAGATTATATGGCTATGGAGTTGTGACATGTGAGTGAAATGGTGGTGATAAAGTTGAAAGTGGATGATATTTTGAAGACATTTTGGAAACCCTACAATCTTGATGTTGTAATTTGGATTGGTCAATGCGTGATGGTTATGTTCATTGAATTGAAGATCTTGATGTTATGTTTATTGTGTTAACCTAGTTTGACCTATGCATGTGGTTATGGTTGCGATATTCAGGTATTATCTAACATATTTTTGATATGGTGTCGTACTAATCTAGACCAGTCGTATATATGTGATTGCTATGCATGAACGGCAAATGCTTATGAGCTTATGACATGAACATGTTAGTTAGCTACTGTTATGGATATCATGATTTGTGTTTGAGTTGATATGTTGTGAAGTTGTATCGTGTTAAGATAGCTTTATTGTGTAGACAAGATAGCCTCCCCTAATATACATTAAGGTAAGAGTTTTCTTATGTCGTATATTTGGTGCTTGGTTGTTTGATTATGACATCTATTTGGTGTTTAGTGTTTGGTGCCTAGTTGATTTATTTAACATGGTATGTTTTCAAGTTGGTTGAATGTTTGATGAATTTAATAATATGATTATGTGTTCCAATGATCTTTCTTTAATATGGTTTTACTAACACATATGTGTTGAGACAGTTGATATGTACTTGAGTGTAGTAGGTGATAGTTGTATCATTATGTCTAATGACTATGAGTTGACTATGGATTATGACATGGTTGTTTGTAAAAGTTGGTTGCAAATTGATAGATATGATTGTCTTGATATTTGGAACATGTGGCTAACATGTGTGAGCAGTTTCAAGAAATATGTTTGGTATTACTGTGACGAGGTAATAATTGATTTGTTTATATAACTAACAGTTGGGTGACGTGACAATATATAGTAGGACTTAGTAGCTGCATGGTAAAGGTAAAATAAAGGAATTGGGTAAGAATTCCTTTGGCTATGTTTGGAAACCCTATTCAAAACGAATGAGTGCTTTACATACAGGGAGTCTTCTTAACCTTGATTTTGCTTGACATTATGTGGATATGTGCTATATTCATGGACATGTATTTGACAGGTATATTAGCTAGTCTTTAGTTACAGCTAGATATATCAAAGGATTGGAATCCCTTGAGAGATGGTGTGGATGTGTTTAGTTACAAGCAACATGCTTGCCTCAACAAGGTAAGATAACCAGTGTATTGTTATGTTTATTTATGCACTGACGGTTATGTGTTGATGAAAGCATGTTGCAGGGAGTTGCATGGCAAGAGAGGTTTCCATGAAATCTCAAAGAAGGCTCAAGTTGAGCTTTCCTTGGGAACCATGGGGATTGAGTCATGGTGTTTGTTGTTAGTCTTGTGCTTTTGGTATTTTTTTTATTTGCTTGAACTTGATTTTTAGGTTTATTTATGTTTAGAGTATGGACATACCACTTTGTTTGTGGAGTTATGTTGTTATTGGTTTTCATGGTTTTCTTCTTTATGTTGTTTACATACTTGCCTTTTATGTTTTGATTCTGGAGAATTGGTTGGGAAAGAGGAAAGTTAATGGAGCTTGGGGATATTTGTGTGGTATCCAATAGGTAAGGTAAGGCTCAAATGAATCTTTGTGCATGAGTAAGCGCAATGGAAGGTAAGACTATGACAGTCTACTGGACTCGTTGGCCCATTGAGGTAAATGGACGGTGGCAATATAGACATGAGAAAGGTAAACAGAGAAGATAAAGTGAATGGATCTGAAGTGTCAGATGCCTTGTCTATGTTGGGAATGATTGTTCTCAATGTTGTGCATGTGGTGCATGAATAAAGGAAGTTCTCTTAACCTTGACCTTGATATCTAGTATTTATGTTGTGACCATGATTTCTTTATGCTAACGATTGTATGCATATATCTATGTATGTACGTTGTTATCTGATAGGGTCATCATGGATTGTGATTTTTTTATACTAATGTTTATGTATATGTATGTATGTGTCTATGTATCTATGTCACTATCGGACAGGGTCATCAGGAATCATTGTTGTCGAGGAATGATTGCTTACACAGGAAAATGACATGAAGAGGTTCCTAGTCAATGAGGAATCAAGTGGGAAGAGTAGTCATGACAAGCATATGAGGTTAGTATCATGTGAATATGAATTTATATTGTATGCTTGTATTATGCCTATGCTTATGTTATGGACATGTTATCCTGAGAGATGCATCAGCAAAGTGAAAGCAGTGTGGTATGCAACATGTTGGGACAAGTGTGGATAATACACTAGAAGAAAGGTTGCTTGGGAAAGAGTCAGTGTGGTTTTGGATGCATGGTACGATTGTTGTGCATATGTCGTATATGTTGTACTTGTTGCACCTGTGATCTTGTGTGCATGCAGTGTGGTGTATATTTAGTGTGTGTACATGATTATGTAATATTATGTACATGGTGTAGTACAGATAGTGTTGTATGAATGTTGCATATTCAGTGTTGGGTATAGATGGTGCTATGTACATGTTGGATATGTGGTATTATGTACATAATGTATTGTGTGCATGACGGATATGCGGTGTTGTGCACATGTTGGATATGCAGTGCTATGTACAGATGATGCTATGTACATGTTAGAAATGCAGTGTTATGTACAAGTGGTGTTGCGTGCATGTGGTACATGTGGTGCTATGTACATATGGTGTGGTGTGCATGATTGTACAAGAATTTTTGTGTGCATGTGGTTGTGTGTAGATGTTGTATAAGTGGTGTTGTGTGCAGGTGGTGTTGTGTACATGTCTTATATGTGGCGCTATGTACATGATGTGTTGTGTACATGTCGTGCATGTGGTACTTTGTACACATTGCACAGTTGTGTAGTGTACATATAGCATTGTGTACACATTGTGCAGGTGGTGCCATGTACATGTGATGTTATCACATGTTTTGCAGGTGGTTCTTGGTACATGTGGTACTGGTGTACTTGTGGGATTGAGTGACTATCGTATATGCTCGGTTGCGCGCATGCGGTACTAAGTATGTGCATCGTGTAATCATGGTATCATGACATATGCATTCATTGTGTTGCACTCTAGATACGTATTTGTATTGTGTTGTACACCAAGTGTAGGTGTATGAGTTGTGTTGTACATGGGGTATAAGTGTATGAGTTGTGTTGTATATCGGGTGTACGCGTATGCATTTTGTGGTGTCACACGTTGTGTGCAGATGAATGTCTTTTGATGTACATTGTGAACGTATATGTGCATACACTGGGTGTAGGTGTATGTGTTGTATGTCACATATAGGTACATGCATTGCATGGCGTTCTATGGTGTGTATGGTTGTATGTGTGTGATGCACACTATGCGTATGTGCACTTGGTGGAGGAGAAGGCACTGGATGTTTGCTAGGTATGGCAACTAATCCGATGTGTGTATAAAAGAACAAACGCAGAAGTAAGGATCGATGAAGGATAAGTATCGGTATTGTATTTCAGTTTTACTGTGCATATGATTTATGATTCTAGTCTATGATGATTACATGTGATCTATGGTTTATGATGGTTACATGTGATTTATGATTTTGATGGTTATGTTTTGGTCTAACGTGATGTGATATTTTTATACATGTTGACTTGGTCAAATTGCTAGTTTGACTTGTTGTGATAGGAAGCGAACATGATTGCAAATGTACCTTATTGGCGAGCTACCAATGAGGTATGATTTGAATTTATTTCAATTTATTTTTAGTCTAATGGAAATTATGTGCCTGGTACACGAATGCATGAACATGCCCGATTGGGTGGTTGAAATCGACTGCAATAATTAGTAGCAACAGAAAAGGAATTGAAACAGGTAGCAGTATGCTGGTAAAGCACTTCAGGAACAGGGCCATTGTGGGACACTAGTACCTAATTGTGTCCATTGATTTTCATGAGAATGCTATGACTGGTATGATGGTTTTGAGGTAGGCATATGCCTTGGTTTTTGTATCTTCTAATGCAAGGAATCCGTGCTAAGGGATGGACTTCCCGGGATCGGGGTGCTAGCGAAACTTGGAAGGTGAGTGACTACACAGAAGGGGTTGATTGGATTGCCTGAGGGATTGTATAACAGAGAAGGGAATATCGAGGATGGATTTTTTTGGTCATTAGCATTGCCAGATGGAATCATATGCACAATGGGAGTGTGCCCTGAAACAATGAGTCGGTAACTGTTCACTGAGAGGAAAAGTGGCACTGGATTGTAGCGCCAGACATTGGATGTAGCTTTGACTTAGACAGTGGATTCTGGACTTCTTGGGAAGGAGGTAAATCCTGGTATTGCTCTGAGGGTGGAGGTTCAAGCCTATGGATTGCCTAGTTGTGGATACAAGCATCGTATACTTTTGTTTGGTTTTTGAGAAAATATGAATATGTATATATGTGTATATTATTGTAAATATTGTATCGAGCTAGTTTATAAAGCTCCATAGAAAGTATGGTTATTTTTTTAATTGAAGCAAATGTGTATGTGTATATGTGGTTATTGTAAATATCGTAATGAGCTATGTTATGTGATCTGAAAATGAAACTACTTGTATTTGTAGTTCAAGGTATTCATTTCCATAAAATTATATGTGCAAATTGTTTTACATGTCTTTCAATTGAAACAAAGTGTTTTTGGTAAATTTATGAGTCTTATGTGTGAACGAGTGTTATTTCCTTTTACTGTTTAGCATATTAAATCTGAAAAACACAACAAGATAAAATCACATAATATAACACAACAACTGATGAGGTAGTTCACCCCTCCTGAGCTACATCTGTTGGGTCCAAGGCCCCCAAATGGGCATGTCCTTGCTCTTATTAGATGCTCAAATTGGTTATAAAATGATAAGAAAGCCTAAACAGGAAAAATAAGCTGTGGAAATGAGTTCAAAACATAGAAAATAGTAAAGATTGGCTTTGGTTTCACCTCCAATGGTTAACCATAGCACAATACAGCTCCAACACTCTTTAGGCCCTAATGGCTCTCCAAGATTCTCTGCTAAAAAAGTACCTGAAGATCAGCTCTATTGGCTCTACAACCTATACCATTGGCTCTAGAATGCTTAGAATACTTGGAAAAAAAAAAATATTCGCTTCAAAAGGTTTTGTCTACTAAAAGTTATGACCCACTGAAGTTTTGTCCAAGTTGGCCTAAAGAAACTCCACCAAAATTGGAGTAACTACAGTTAGCTCCATTAATTTTGGTAAAAGAGCCTAAAAAGGCGAACTCCGCTTCAGATTTGTCTATGCAGTTTGGGTGGCATTCAGTGTTAAGGTGGGTAGTGGTCACATGGACTGACTACCCCACCACTGGCAGAACTGTGGAGCCAACGATTATGAAACTGTGGCATTTAATGTTAGGCGAGACCACCGCCGAGACATGTGAACAATTAACTATCAAGCTTAACTGTCGGGTTCGAAGTTTATCTGTCGGGTTTGACCTGTGGTTCCAAGCCCTAGTTTAATGGATAAGGGGTTGGCCCCCTTTCCGCTCCAACCTTACCTTTGACAGTATTTATATATGCGATATGACCTTAGGTTGTTAAGAACTGCTATGTGGGCAGGCCGATCAGGCCTGTGGGCTAGCGGCCACCCTACCCAGGGTCGATTCCTGGAAACACAATAATTTTTCCACAATAAGCCTATAGTCTTGGGGCCACGTGGCAGCCTATGGGCAGGCCACGTGGCATCCATTAATTGGCCACTGAAATCCATGTATATCCACTGTGCAATTCGGAGTTGACGAATATCGATCTGTGATTGGATGAAGAAGGAATATTCATTTTTTTTAATAATTTTTTTATTCAAAGTCAATCCAAGTCAAACTGGAATTTTGCATGAAATTGTGAATTTTCAAACTTGAATAACTTTGACATACAGTGTTGGATTTGAGTGTTGTTCATGGCTACAGGATTGTATCGATGAGGCCTATCCTATCGTTCTGGTTTCAACCAATTATGAGTAATTCAAAATTTCAGCATTTTTTCCACTTAGGACATGATCACCTAATCACACCTCCCAAATGGGAAGCTTTTGGACCCCAAAAGCCTTCAATTGCTTGTTAAGAAGGTGAGGGTACAACTCCCTCACCTTTTCCACCTCCATCCACTTTGCCTTACTTGGTTTGCTACCTTTAAGACCAAC
>APFE031142491.1:0-50888 GCA_000404065.3 Pinus taeda | reverse complement strand
AAAGTCAATCCAAGTCAAATTGGACTTTTGCATGAAATTGTGAATTTTCAAACTTGAATAAATTTCACATACAGTGTCAGATTTGAGTGTCGTTCATGGCTACATGATTGTATCGATGATGAGGCCTATCCTATCGTTCTGGTTTCAACCAATTATGAGTAATTCAAAATTTCAGCATTTTTTCCACTTAGGACATGATCACCTAATCACACCTCCCAAATGGGAAGCTTTTGGACCCCAAAAGCCTTCAATTGCTTGTTAAGAAGGTGAGGGTACAACTCCCTCACCTTTTCCACCTCCATCCACTTTGCCTTACTTGGTTTGCTACCTTTAAGACCAACCCGAACATAATCAACATTTCCCCTCTCGAAGTGTGTGTCCTTATATCAAGGATAGCATCCTCTTTCAGCTCATCCAAAAATTCTGGCCAGAAATCATCTATAGATGGCAACTGAATGTCACTTTCATGATCAACAATTAAAGGAGGTTCATACAAACATAAATTTTCCACATTCACAACAGAATACATTTGCATATATGAAGGCAAATCTAGTTGAAAAGCATTATTTCCAACTTGTTTAAGGATCTTGAATGGACCATAACAAATAGGCTTCAACTTTTTACCTTCTCCTTGCATTATTTCCTTACTAATATGCAGCCATACCTCATCTCCTTCTTGAAACTTATGATCAACTCTATGTTTATCATGTCTTTCCTTGTACTTGCCTTGACTTTTTTCAAGTTGTTCTTGAACTTGTTGATGTATGAGCTGAATTATTTCAATGAACATTCGAGCTTTGTTAATGTCACTATGCCCATCAATGGCAACATCCTTCTCAAGAATGAAATCTAAAGGTGACTTGGGAAAATACCCAAAACAAGCTTCAAAAGGTGAATTATTTGTAGAAGAGTGCTTGGCCCGGTTGTAAGCATCCTGAATGTAATACAAGTGCTTATCCCAAAGCTTGGGATGCTTGCTGCAATAACCTCTCAAAATGTGTACAATGGTTCTGTTCACTACCTCTGTTTGGCCATCTGTTTGCGGATCGAAACCAATACTCTTCTTCAACTTGGTGTCCATCATCTTCCATAGATTGGACCAAAAATTCCCACAAATCTGGAATCCCTGTCACTAACAATAGAAGTAGGCAAGCCATAATGATCCCATACATGTTTAAAATATAAATCAGCAGTTATAGTTTTCTTACATGGCATAAGAATACACATCTTGTTGAATCTATTAACCACTACATAAAGATAAGCATGATTCTTTCTATATAATGGTAGACCTCGCACAAAATCCATAGAAACACTTTCCCATGGTCTAGAAGGTACCGGCAATGGCGTATATAATCCAAGCTTCCTATTGCTAGGCTTGCTTGTAACACATAATGAACAACCTCTAATGAAATGTGAAACACTATCTACCATGCGAGGCCAATAACAATACCTCTATAAATGTGCCACTGTTTTGCTTACCCCGAAATGTCCAGCAATAAGAGAAGAATGAGCTTCTCTCGTGATACTTAGTCTCTCTCCCTGTGGTATACATAACTTGCCCATATGAAATAGCAAATTATTATGCAAATGATAATCATTCTCCTCAACATGATTCCCTTCACTCAAGTTAGCATACACATCCTTAAAATCAACATCTGATTCATTCTTAAGTAAAGTAGTAGCACTAATAATATGCCTTGAAAGCATATCAGCAACTTTCTTGAAAATACCTTTCTTGTACCTTATTACCAAGTGAAATTATTGTAGGAAGCCCATCCATCTAAAATGTCATGACTGCTGCAATTTACTTTGTGACTGCAAGTAATGTAAAGGCTGATGGTCGGTATGAACAACTGTTTCTTTGCCCATCAAATAGTGTTTCCACTTTTTGACACTTTGTACCAACGCATACAACTCCTTAACATATGTAGTATAATTCACAACAGCACCATTAAATGTCTCAGAATGAAATGTGATAGGCTTACCATGTTGTAAGAGAACTGCACCCATGACGTAATCACTAGCATCGATCTAAATTTCGAATGGCTATCTCAAGTCTGGTAATGCAAGAACTGGAGCTGAACTTATCTTTTCTTTCAAAGACTTGAAATCTTTCTGTTGCTTGCCTCCCCATTGGAAAGCACGCTTCACACTTGTCACTGCATGCATAGGAGCTGCTATGGCAGAGAAGTTAGAAGTAAACTTCCTCCAATACTGAGCTGCACCCAAAAAACTTCTTACCTCTGTAATGGATTTGGGAGTAGGCCAATTCACAATAGCTTCTACCTTAGAAGGATCAATTCTCAAAGCACCTCCTCCTACTATATGTCCCAAATAAACCAAAGAAGTCTTTCCAAATTCACACTTTGACATTTTAAGAAATAACTGATTTTTCTTCAAAATATCAAGTACTTTCTTAACATGCATGACATGCTCTTCTCTAGTATTGCTGAAAATTAAGATGTCATCTAAGTAGACAATAACGAAATCATCAAGAAAATGACATAATACATCATCCATTACCCGCATGAAAGTTGCAAGTGCATTGTATAAACCAAACGACATAACAAGCCACTCAAAGAGTCCTTGTTTGGTTTTAAAAGTTGTCTTCCAAATGTCACTTTCTTCAATTCTAACTTTATGATAACCACTACGTAATTATAATGTAGTGAAATATTTAGCATCTTTCAGCTGATCTAACAAATCATCTATCCTTGGAAGTGGGTAACGATTTTTTACCGTTATTTTGTTCAATGCCCTGAAGTCCACACACATGTGCCAAGTTCCATCTTTCTTTGGAATCAACACTATTGGTGACCCACATGGTGAAGTGCTTGGTCTTATGAAACCTTTGTCCAACAAGTCTTTAATTTGCTTCTTTATTTCATCATTCTCCATGATAGACATGCGGTACATGCCTATGTTAGGAAGAGGACAATCTGGATGTAAATGGATTTCATGCTGAATCTCCCTTTTAGGAGGCAAACCTGTTGGTTCCTGAAACATCTCATGATGTGCATCAACTACATCATATAAATCTGATTTAAGCTTGGAATCACAATTTTCAAATGACTCATGATTCACATCAACCTTAGGCTTGATCATAAGAAGTAAAAAACTCTTACTTGAATTAACTAGCCTTTTTACCTATCCTGCATTTACCATCGCTATATTTGCCTTCTTGCGATGTGCTCTGACAATGTACTCCTTGCCATTTTTTAAAAGATGATATTTATTTTCATGGAGATGGAAGATCGCTTTCCTATCAAATAAGTAAGGACTTCCCAAAACAATTCCTAATATATCAAGCAATACTACATCAAGTTCAACTGTGTTGATAAAGTGTGCAATAATTGCAAAGCACAATATGCACTTTCTTGAGCCTTGTAAGTTTGCATCCTTGCATATCCACCCAAGTGGATAAGGCTTTGGATGTGGAATGGTCTCAAGTTTAAGTTGTTTGACCAAGTCTTCTGATATGAGATTAGCTTGTGACCCACTGTCAAACAGTGTGTCAATTTTTGTATGTTTTTAGACTACCCTCACATGGAACAATTCAATTCTTTCTTCCTCATTTGGAGCTTGTACATGACAGTTTGAAGTACTAGTGCTTGGCTTAGTTTTGGTTTCTTTTCCCTTCGTACTCTTTAAACCCATGGCTGTAATTTTGGTTTCGTCACCTGAATCATCACCTAAATCTTGTGGTGTAGTTGTAGTAGCTGCAGCTTTCTTCTTTCCTTTGTTTTTGTTAAACTGATTTCTCTTTTCAGGATAAAGTTTCCAACAATTTTTCTCTTCATGGCCTTCTCTTGAACAATGTTTACATATCACTTTCTCACCCTGTTTTTTGACAGATGCATTCTTTTTGCCTTTTCCCTTAAAGATTTTCTCTTTTTTTTTCCTCTTAAAAGGCTTGTTTCTACCTTCATCAAAAGTGTTTTCCCCTCTAGCCTCTAAATGCGTAGCTTGTATACAAACATCGTCTAGACTAGTAGGATTGAACATAAGGATAGTATGTTTAAGGTAGCTATGCAAACCACCTATATATTTCAGCAAAGTCTCTTGACTTTGTAAGTCTACCCCTAATAAGAGTGCTCTTCTCCTAAACTCTTGGGTGTAGTCTTGAACATTTTGTCCCTTTAGTTGTCTAAAGTTTTTCCAGTTCATTATAGCCTTTTGTAAATGAGTAAGAGGATAAAATTGCTTCTTAATTGCAGAAATAAATTCAGCCCATGTTAAAGTAATCTTACCATGTTTCTTAATTTCATCCTTGGTCTTGGCTTCCCACCATACCAATGCTGCTCCATCCATTCTTAAAGAGGCTAACTGAATCTTGGTGTCGTCATCCTGTAAGTTCTGTATCCTTAAATAAACTTCCAACTGTCTTATCCAGTTGTCAAGTTTTTCTGTATTGACTTCACCGTTAAACATGGGTAATTCAAATTTAACATCTAGCTTTAAAATGGACTTTTTCCAGAAGATTTAAGCTTATGAGATTGATTTACCGAGGTAGAGGATGACGATGTAGAGGAAGAGGATAACGATGGAGATGGTGGGTCACCATTTCCTCCATGTCCTTTCTTTGAATTATCATCACCTTTCTTCCCCCCTGAAGAGCCCTCTCATTCTTTCTGATGCTTAGACCCTTCTCCAACCAACCTATCATTCCTTTCTTGGTATAATATTCTTACCATCTCAGTCATGTCCAAAAAGGCTTTCTGAATACCTATTCTTCTTCTTTTGGATCCATGTCTTCAGGAAATTCTCCTTCCCTTTCAGACATACTTGAAGCTTCTTATAAGGCTATTGTTGCACAAAAAATTTCACCTTGACATTCTGCAATTAGTGTGAGTCTATCATCACTCATACCTTCCTCCTTTGCAAGTCTTAAACCTCAGTTCTTCATATCAAGCCTTGAAAATAAGAGAAAGACCTTAAAAATCTCTAAAACTCTGGTTCCGCACTTTCTCTTAGCATTACTTGTGGTCTCGCACCTATTGGTCATGTCCCCTGTGCACCTAACCGGTCTGTCTCTGTGTTATGGGTGTGAACCCCTGTAAAAGTTACAAAGGTGCAAGTACATTCTTAAAAAATCACTTTGAGTCATTTCTGGAAACTTCTAGAGGGAACCTTGAGGTGGCAAGTTCACTCCTTAAAGGTTCATGCATCCCATACCTTAAGTAGCTAACCCCTTGATGTGAGGAGCTTATCCCTTTGGAGGAGGACTCTATCCCTTCAATGGTGGACCTGTAACCTCCTTCCTTTGCACTATAAAATGAAGCATTGGGCTCGTTACTTGAAAGGTTGAAAGCTGAATATTTTTGAGGTGAAATGCTGCTGGAACTTAGTCTTCCTAATTGAGCTTTTGAAAGGAGAGATTACATACCTTTTGATCTCATTTGGAAGAGAGTGAGGCTTGTTAAAGTAGAGGAGATTCCTATTTGGACCCTGGGAAGAGCTTGTACAACATCAAGGCACCAAAGGTTGTAAAGTTCTTCTATTTTAAAGTTAATACAATCAAGTTTATTTTTCTCAATAAGCTGTGTTTTATGGTTTATTTCATGGATTCCTTGATCACCATGATGAACATGATTTATTATATTAGTTATGTAGGTGTTATTCGATGTGTGCTTGTTTGTGATTGCAAATTCTTAAAAGGAAACTCTTTCGGAGCTGTTGGAGCATGGCTACCACAAACTAGCGTTGGACTTAAGGTAGGGTCTAAAACACCTCTTTAGTTTTTATTAATGAATCACAATATGTTTAGAGAAAGGTAGATTTTCTTGTCCTGCTTGTTGCTAGATATTTGTTGATACTAGGGAGATCGGACTTGTCTGCAAGATCAATTTATCCGACCAACAAATTGGCGACTCTGCTGGGGACTTGAATTTGTTTTTTTAATTTTCCTTTGTCTTTGACTTGAGAAACTTGATTTTGTTTCTAGTTTTTGCTTGATGTGTGTGGGATTGGGTAGTTTTTAGGTTCTGGATTGTTTTTTGTTTTTTCAAAATTTTTAAGAGGACCGCACATTCTGTTTATAATACTATGCAGACATCTCTGCACTATTACTTTACTGCACAGAGCGGTACTGCATCTGGTTATGCTGGAAGCTTGCGGACCCTGTCATAATTTTTGAAAAACCTAAAATCCTTTCGTCGAGTTATGTTTAGGATTAGTTTATTACTTTTAGTCTCTGCCCAGATCTACATGTGTCCTGTCAAAAGTCTCTTGTGAGTAAGTTCCATTGGTGTTGTTGTTTTAGATGAATTTCTAGAAGTTTTTCATACCTGGATTGGTTTCCACTCGGTCTTTGTAGTAACCCAAAGATTAGAAGCCTAAGAAGCCTTAGATCACCCTGGTATCTTCTGTCTTCTTGATGAGTCTGGCTAGTTTGTGAAATCTTCCCTTGGTGAGAAATAGATTTCGTTTCTCTTTGCAAATCTTTGAACGAACTTGGTCATAAGTTGTGAATTTCATTTTTATAAAAGAAAACATAGCTGGGTGTTTTTTGATTGATTTGTTATTCTGAACAAATTAATCCCTAGTTTACTGAATAACTAAGTAAAACATCCTCAAAAAAATTTGAAGCTTTTGTTTCGATTAGGTTTTTAGAAGTTTCTTAGATCTCAAGATTAGTTTTTCATAGTTTTGAGTGTTTTTCTAGCAATCGTAGATTCTCTTTTGAAAGAATTGTTTTTTGTAGTTTTGAGTGTTGAAAAGAAAAGGGATTTATTTTTGTGAGCATAATTAGTAGTTTTGTTTTGAGTTTATTGAAAAAGACAAAAAAGTTTTTCTTTTCATTTATATGTTGAAGGAAAGATTTGTTTTTCAAGGAATTGCATTCCCAACTCTTTCTTTTAGCTAGAGATTCATTGAAAGGAAAAACAAATTGTTTATCATTTTAGGTGCAATTTTTTTAGTGTTTTGGGAGTCGAGTCTTCACACCATCAAAGTTTCATCTCCATACCTATTGACTTAAGAAACAACCAATAAAAATAACGCTTAATTAAAATTGATCTAGCAATCTTTTTATTACTAGGGCTCTTATCACCAATATAGCTTAGGCTAATATCTTGGAGTAGGGAGTAATAAACGCTCCAAGATAGTTAAAACAAACAAGTAGCTATATCTTGCGGTAGGAAATAAATCCAATTGTAATTGATATAATCTGGGAAGCTCCTCTTAAAGGAGTCAATCACGAGATCATTTGCGGACCTTTGAGACAATCAAGTCTGTCTCATTAGGAAAGATAGAAGATTTTCACGTATTAAAAACGGTAAACCTCTGATTAACCATTGTCGAGGAGCCTGGGGTCACTTGTTGGTAAACCTTAGATTGATCATGTCGAGGAGCCTTCAAGGGGATTGAGCTTTGTTACTCTTCCCTTGCGCGTAGATCGGATCGTAGACTATTCCCCCAGTTGTACTTGTTACTGTTGGTAACCTTAGTGACCATAATCTTAAGATTCTTTCCTAAGGTGACAGTGAAGGATGGGTCTCACTGTACCTGGAGTAGACGTTGACTAGACTCACTTGGACTCTCTGGGGGGTTCTCTTCACTTGAGACGGTTTTGTGAAGAAACTTGTGCCATTTTGTTTCATTAAGCAAGTTGTCAAGGTAACTATTCCAACCGCCATTTCTGTATTGAATTCTGAGACGTTGGATTTCATCACCAACTAGTGTTTTCGGGACGGAAAGTTACTGTTTGTGTGTGGTTTGAACTCTTATATTTCTTAGGCGTGTGATTCAATTGTTTGGTTCTTTAGAGACTTTAGGTGGTTTTATTGAGATTTTCTTTGTTTTTGTGTGAAGTAATTAAATATTTAATCATCGTTGAATTACTGAGACAATCCCGTAGACTTCGAGGGCAACCTCCCAAATATACACCAAGTCAGCTTAAAGGGCTATGACCTCTTGTAACAACTAGTGACAGTAAAGCTGGGTCACCGGAAGCCGGAGAATCATCTTTAATTATTCACCCTGATTATCCAGTTCATGCAACAGAGTATATTTCTGAAGCAATTTCATTTTCTGAAGTTACTGGTAGTATTTCTCCTACTAGTGAATTAATTGAGGAACCTGAAATTTCTGAACCTAAAACTAAACCTGTTGTTACTCCATCCTCAGGATCTGCATCTCTAACTTCTAGTGGTCCTGGTTCACCCAGGATAGGAAGTGTCATTACCCAAAATCTTCCTTCTGGACTCATTTCTATTGAAGAACTTGTTAGTCCGGGGGAAGATACAACTCTCCTTGAAAATCAACCAACTTTAGAACTTAGGGAGCGTGAATCAATCTTCTACAGTCCTTTTAGAAGTGACGCTTGGTACGTATCATTGACAAACTTTTTAGAAAATCCGGGTCTTTCTTCTTCACCACCTCGTATTCCTTTTCATCCTATGCCCAAAGGTTATTATCCTCCTTCGAACATGTCAAAACGGTCATCCATGTTTTCCCAAACACCGGAAACTTTTTTATATGGCGGTCCTTCTGTTCCTTCTGGGTATCAGTCACTTTCTGGTACTTTTACAGGAGCATCTCCTCAACCCATTGAACATGGGATATCAACTGGTAATAATGGAACTCCACCATTGAGCGTAGAAGAAATTCTTATGATGTCTTCTGCTATTCCAAATCCGCAACCTCAAGATAGTCAGTTATCACCTGGAGGGCAACCTCAAGGTAGTCAGTTACCGCCTGGAGGGCAACCTCAAGGTAGTCAGTTACCACCTGGGGGGCAATCGCAAGGTGCTCAATTACCGCCTAGGGGCCAACCTCAAGGTAGTCAAATACCGCCTGGGGGGAAACCTCAAGGACAGTACATACCTTCGGGACAGTACATGCCTCAAGGTCAACCCCAGACTCAGTATATACCTCAAGGTCAACCCCAGTATCAATATATACCTCAAGGTCAACCCCAGTTTCAGTACGTGCCTCAAGGTCAGTACCCAACTCAAGGTTTCTAACCACCTTCTGGTCAACCATTTGTACAAGGAGCTGGAAATGTACCTTTCAATTATCAACCCTACACTCAACTTGGTTATGGTCCTCAATATGATCAACCTTTTATGGGTCCATACCCCAAAATGAACATGGTGTGGGATCCATCTCAAACTCAACAGATTTTGCAACCTAATGTGTAGTTATCAAGTCAACCTGGACAACCTTTGGTTTTTGGTCCAACCCAGCAACCTGTCCAGTCTACTATTCAAACTTCTGCACCTCGTGTATTTCATTAGTCTAGGCCTAGTTCGCCTCGAAATCCACCTCAAATGACTGCTGCAACTACCGTAGCTTCTGTTCAATCTACCCCACCTACTTCTGGAGTATCGACAGCGCCAGTTTCTATTGTTCCTGCATCAACTCCTCAGACCTCTTTACCACAGTCCGGACCTACAATTCAAACTTCGGTTCAGATGCCTGTAGGACAACCTAGTCCAAGTACGGTTGTCACAAGTCAACCACAATTCACTTATCAATCATACCAGGGACAGTATCAATATGGTCCTGCTGTGCAAAATCCAATTTATCAGTATCAACCGTACCCTGGATATACTTATCAGCAACCTCAACAACCCCAGTTTGGTCCGGTTAATCCTGGTTTTCCGGGAGGATATAATATTCCTAATGCAAATCCAATTCCAGGTTATCTTGGATATCCTCCTCCTGGAGCTGGTCTTGTGACCCAAGGTTTTCGAGACCCTAACCGTTAGTTATTGTTTATTGCAACTTTGGATTTACCTGATTTGTTGTGCCTTATGAATGATCCAATTTACTATCTTCCATGTTGGCCACCAATGCCTAATAAGTTTCCCAGTGATCTCCCAAAGTTTGAGGGTAAGCCAGGAGAAGATCCGTCAAATCATGTGATGACTTATCACCTCTGATGTGCATCCAATTCCATTATAGATTATTCAATTCGCTTATGTATTTTTCAATGCACTCTAATTGGTCTCACTGCCAAGTGGTACATTGAGTTACCACGAAGCTCTTTTTACAATTTTAGTCAGTTAGCCACTTCATTCTTAACTCATTTTCAGTTGCCTGTCAGATATGACAATGGCATGGAATTATTAACTTCATTAAAAAAGTCAACGTCCACATATATTTCAGATCATATTCATGAATGACGACGTCGACAACGTTTAGTGAAAGTTTTTATTCCGGATCAAATTTTGGCATAATGGTTTGTTAAATCATTATTACCTAAAATCACTGAGGATGTAGCTAAGGCAAGAGTTGTTACTAAAGAGCAAGTAATTGCTCAGGCTCAGTACCTTGACCTCGTTTATATGCAATCGGGTACTTTACACGAAAAAATCCCCGATCTTCCAAAACAAAATCAAATAACTGCAGCTCCTTCAGGGTCTCATGCCACTGATGGTATGATTGGTTCAGTTAGTACCAAAAGTAAGAAGAAATCTGTAAAGAAATCTTCTCCTATTATAACTTTACCAGATTGCCCAACAGGAGAATCTTTCGCTGAAATTCCTGCCGATACTCATGTCGTAGAATCATCTACGGCCAAATCAAAATCTGGCGGTAAAAAGAAGGGGAAGAAGAAAAATAAACAAAACTCAAAAGAGAAACCAGATAAAAATGAACCTACTGATGAGAAACGTAAACCTCGCTATCCTTGTCTCATTTGTGACGAGGAGCATTTTACAAGAGATTGTCCACATCGAGCTAAGGTTTCGAAAATCGTCAAAGGTTCTCAAATGCCTGCTGTCTTGAAGGATCCTTTTCCTAATCAAGATAGTAAGATGATAGGTTTTTCCTCAAATGCCTCAGAAGAACCAATTATGATGATGTCCCATGTCAGGATTGCAACGCGATCGCAAGATTATGGTAGTAAGAATCCTGTTGGTGGTAAGGAAGCAAAATCTTCTAATTCAAACCCATCAACTTCAACTCCTTCTGGTTCTGATCCGCTACAAATCGAGAAACCTAACCTAGACTTAGTAATCAAACCGCCTGCTAAAGGTATACTTCAGAAGTCATCTTTCAATCCACATGCAAGAGCTGCTTAGAACTATAACATTGTTGAAGATTTAGCTATTTCCCCTTCAACAATGTCGATTTTGGAGGTGTTGCAATCATGCCCAGCACAGCATAAATTGCTATTGTCTGTTATAGAAGCTGTTGATATTCAGGATTCCAACCTTATAATCTTCGATTTAGAGAATAGTACACCTTGCCTACCTCATCAAATGGCTTTCCAAATCCCAATGTTAGTCAAAAACAGACCTTGCTTTCAGACTGTGATTTATGAGGGAGCTTCTACGTGTATTATGTCAATTCAGTGTTGGAGATCACTTGGTTCTCCTACACTCAATCAATCCTCGATGATTCTAAAGGCTTTTGATGGCTGATGGTTTCATCCTTTTGGCATTTTGCAATATTTACCTATAGGGGTAGAAGGAAAAACTGTAAATCTAGATGTGGAAGTGGTTGATGCCCCTCTAGATTACAACCTTCTGTTGGGTTGCAGTTGGTTTTACGCTATGACTGTTGTTGTTTCATCGGTCTTTCGCCTTATTAAGTTTCCTCATAATGGAAAGATCGTTACAATAGACCAGTTAAATTATTTTTCATCTGACCCAACCTCTTCTGATAGTATCCAACATGTCGGGAAAACAACTATCCCTTATAAGGATGTTGGGGTGGGATTGATTAAAGATTCTGGTTTACTAGGAACTTTTTCATTTCCTCCTCCTAACGTATCGCTTTCTTTTGCAACCATTCATATGATTTCATCAAACACTATTGCTTTTGATGATCCTTGGATCATACCCTCCGATTCTGAGATGGACTCATTTGGTGATGCAATGCCCTTGAGTCCCTTTGAAGTTGCATATCAAGCTGTACAGTCATTTTCCGACTCTTGTTCAAATGAAATCGATCCAATGAATGTGGTCCATGGGGAGTCACTTTCAATCTCAACCTCAAATTCAACAACTCTTTCTGAGCTTGTTTATACTGATGAGCAAATTCGTGAACTTTTTTCGATTGATGATTTACCATGGGAAGATTGTCATCATCGATCTTCATTTTTACCTAAGCTTGATCATTTTGAAAATGATTTCTCATCTATTTTTACCACTCATTATGTCAAAGAACCACAGAATCCATTGCAACATCCTGATTCTGAGTTGAATTTGGGAAATATTTCTCGAACGATTCCTATTGATAGTTATAAAACATAATAAACACACACATCAACACAACAAAATAATCAAGGAGTTCACCAGACTTCCTGGCTACATCTCCTGGTCAAACTTTCAGTGTCGACCTCTATATTATGTCTTTAAGAGCAGAATATTACAAGTGTGAGCTCGAATAGAGTCTCAACACAACAGTGACAAACAATAGGGATTTACTCGAAATCCTTGAGTCTAAAAGGGTGCACAGACTCTCCCTCTTGCTCTCTGTCTTTTTCTTTCTCTTGCTCTCTTCTCTATCCCTTGCCCTCTATTCTGCCATTGGATGGCTTTTAAGCCTATCATCCCTGTCTGTTCGCCTTCCCTCCTCGGGCTTTCGGGCTCCTGACCCCTGTCCATTCATCTCCCTTTTGAGCATTAAACACTCATTGTAATAAACACTCTAAGGTATGGTGGGAACCTGTTTTCAAACGGAAAGGACCACTGGCGTGTGTGAAATCCCCGGGAATATGTTCCTCTATTTACACAGAGAAAAACACCAAAACAATGAGAATTTCTGCCAAGCCAGACTTCAAATGATATTGAATCCGACCTATAATCCTATCGGGTCCGTTGTTGCATCGTTATCGCAAGTCGCAAGTGCTACGGTCATAATCCCTTTGTATTTGGTCCATAGCAGAAATACACCGAAATACATAGGAAAATGCTTATTATCAAACTTCAAATTTTATACAACCGCATCTATAATTTCTTTTGGGTCTGTAAAACAGTTCGTTCATCATCCACCGTCTGATCAATGATCGATAATCCACAGCTGACGATCATTTCGGGCGGCCCACTTGCACGGAGATTATTTGCCCGAAAAAGCGGTTTTCTCTCTCCTTCGATGTGCTACGTCTCGACCGGTGTATGGAATCAGGCAGAGCCTCTCCAATACTACTTACTGCCTGAAGCCCACCTAAAATACCACTTACCACAGAACTCAAACCCTTCGCTGTTTTATTTCATAACTCCTTCGGGTCCACCTGCATTAAGTCCTCCCTTTGGTTCCATGCGATGCGATATTGGTAGCTGATCTGGACCATTGATCTGCGTGCTCGATCAATGGTTCACATTGTTTCGCTGGATCGCAATCGCAATTCCCATAAGGCTGCCTCTGATACACTCTGTTGGCCTGTTCCGATGCAATATCGTCGATTCAATCCGGTCTGTTGATCTGGCCGATTCGACGTCTCTGGTGCAACAAGACTTCATTCTTTGTTTAACTTTGTTTTCCTCCATTCCTTTAATGTTTTCCTCTGTGATAGTGTTTTCCGATAATTAACATTTATTAAGACTTAGACTTAGAGGTTTGATACAAGATCCATTTTGGATTAGAGATGGATGTGGCTCTCCAATTCAAGGATTCATTGGTTCTCCCATTCAAAGGTCCATCGACATGGATAGAAACCAATCACCACTCCATTCCATAGTTTCTCAGCATGCTAACAAGACACCCACTCCTTAGTGACCCAGCCCCTTCGATTGTTACATTGAAGAGGAAATTCCATACATGGGCCCCTCCAGCATTAAGAAAAACATTGAAGCAATTCCTAACTATGAAAAGTCAACTCCTTCCATATCATGTGGAAAACACACAGCATGAGGAGGTTCTATTTTGCTTCACTTACCTATGTCTTCTTTTGTTTTCACAATGGATCATGCATGACAGGAAAATCTGGAGTTACTTCCACATAAGAAGTTTGCAACCTATCTATGTTTTGTTTTTCCTTGGACAATGAACTTGATTCAGACTTTTCCATTATCAAAAGACCTCCTAGTTTTCCCTTTTTGGGGCAGATAATCCCCTTTAACCTTACACTAGTGGAGCCTTTGTGCTAGAATTGAGAATTTTTTTTTGCTTGTATCATATGTACAATAATTTGTTAATATAAAATAATTCCTTTAAGATATATATCTATATATATATATATATTTTTATTAATATTAATATATATAATTTAATATCATATCTACCATAATCAGTATACCTATTGATAAATGATCATTATCAACATCCTTAACTTGTTACTCAAATCTTTATTTTCAATTAATATGCTAATAAAATTAGCATTCTCAATCAATATACCAATAAAATTAGTGTATTATTAAAGTTAGAGCGAATGTTGCTTATCCTCATTATTATACCTACCTATGGCAGGTTATATTGTAATAATTTTACAGTCAAAATGTTTTGATTTTCAATTACTTTTGAAAAAATTAAAAAGATTCGATAAATTTTATTAAAGTTTGAAAAAAACAACTATTAAACTGAATATTTTGAAAAAAAAATTGAAATTTTTATGTCTATTTTCTTATTGACCCATATATATGAAATGGCTAATTTTATGCGGTTATAAATAGAATTTGTCAAAAAATCAAAATTATTTAAAAAAAAAAAATCATAAAATTTATATATGTCACCAACTGTCATAATAATACACACATCAAATCTCAATATTTATGAAAATTTCATTATTAGAAAAAATAAAAATAAAAATTATATGTCACCAAGCGTCATAATAGTGCACATATAAAATCTCAATATTTATGAAAATTTCATTTCTAAAAGTGTGTCAAACTCATGTTTGACTTTTAATTAATGTGTAACTTTTGAAATTATTTTACAAAGTTTGCTCACATTTAAAAAAAAAAATTAACAATCACATTTTATTTTATGATATTCTTTTTTGGTGGTTTAACATATATATGTGAAATCACTTTATATATAGATTTACTTATATACATAATATTAACATATATAATCTACTTAAAAAAAAACATCTAAAATTATTATGTCACTACTTAAATAAAATATTCATAAGTTATAATGGGAAATCTTTAATAGAATCTCTTTTAAACCTTACTACTAAGGCTCCAATATTATTGTAACAACTACAAAAAAATCCAACAAACACATTTGTGATTTTCTATCATTTCTTATATCAATATAATAATATTTTTGAAAATGCAATCTAAGTTCTTCCTCTAAATTCTTATTGCATTTGAGTTTCTTCCTACATTAATACAACTTCTTTAGATAGTTGATCAACATTTGAGTTGAATTATGTGTGTGTGTAAAAAATTATCGAAATTATTTTTTACCTTCATAAATTGATTTCTAATTAAAATTGATATTATAGTCTCAATTTTATATTTATTGCCTATCTAATCTATTAATAACTTAAAGTCTCCCAATACTTATAACTATTTTTTTATTGTTTTTTCATAAAAATATAAAATGCCTAAAACTTAATTATTCCTTTATTAACGACATATTTCAAAATAATATAATGTATTGATAAAATAAACAATGTCCCCTTCATTATAAATCTTTATAGCTCTTTGGTATGTCCCTAAGTCAACATGTCTTTTCATAATTAATTATGTGCTCCTTTAATATTATATAATGTTTTTCTTTCAAACATTTTTACCTACTTTTAATAGCTAGCTTGATTTTATGATATTAAACATTTTTCTTTCAAACATTTTTACCTACCTTTAATAGCTAGCTTGATTTTATGGGCAACTTGTGTAGGAGTCATATAAAGCCTTGAAATATCAAGTTGTCAAATAATGCAAGGTGAAAGACTTGTAAGCATTTGTAGATGCATTAGTTATTTAAGAATATAGACAACAAACAAAAGCCAATTGATGTCATGTGTTCTATAATTTTTTGTTATAAATTATTTTAATGCAAAATAGAAATTTCATTGTTTTAACTAAACACTTACTGAATCTTAACTATGTGTTCAACTATAAAAATCTCCCTACTTAAAAACTTTAACAATTTTATTTGTTTTAATATTTTGAAAATTTGTTTTAATATTCTAAAGTAAAAACTTAAATTCAAAATTTGAAGAAGATCTAAACTATTATAATGTCACTTACAAAATGAAACCTTGATAATCATAAGTTTGAATAATAATAATAAAAAATTAAGATCTTTATGCATAGACATGAAAAGGAATTTTTATACTTTTGCTATCAAATAATTTTTTACATAAAAATAGATACTAAGCAGCAACATTACATATTAGACTTGTTAATATACTGTTTATAATGAAGAATGAAATTGATTAATATTAAAAATAAAATAAAATATTAAAAAATAAAATAAAAATATATTTTAAAAATATTATAGGTATAAATGTAAGTAATTAAGAACCCTATAACCATTTTATATATTTTAGAGCGTATACAAGCTAAATTTGAATTATAATCTTATAATAATTTTTAAATCACATGGATGTATACATCACCATGGTTTTTTAATTTAATTTAAAGGTATAAATGCAAAACCAAAATTCTTTGAATCTAATGCTTCCTATAATTTACCAAAATTCTTTGAATCTAAAGTTTCGTATGATATGATATTTTAGTATAAGTATTGTAATTTTGTTATAAAACTTTTTAGGTATAAAATCATTTTTAACATTGCATTATTTGGATATTCTAGATTGTTAAAAAACATTTTTAACAGTAATAAAATTAGTTTTTATTCTAATTTTAAATTCAACGTAAAGTTATCTAGTCTTCACATAAAAAGTACATAATTAGTCATTTATAACTATTCACATAAAAACATACATAATTTATAGGTATTAAGTTATGTAGTAAAGATCATCCCACCTAATTTTCAAACATATAAACATTTCTTTTGTTTTCCACATACTCATTACTCTAGTTAAAAGTCTTAAGGTGTACGTTAAACCAGTTATAAGAATCATGTCACTTAATTTTCATTTTTTCAATAATATAAACATGTAAGTCAAAAGTCTTAAGGTGTATTTTAAATTAGTTATAAGAATCATGTCACCTAATTTTCAATAGTATAAACATGTCTTTTGTTTCCCACACTATGTACTTTAAGTAAATTCTAAGATATTTAAAGTGTAATCTAAGTAGGCAACCATAGAAGTTATATCAAATAATTTACAAACAAATTCTAAGATAATTGAAGTGTAATCTAAGTAAGCATCCATGGAAGTTATAATCAAAGAATTTACAAAAAACATGTGTACTAAAACTTACATTACTTAGTGGGTCTAAATCCATATTGATTGGAGTTGTCGAA
The DNA here is from genome assembly GCA_000404065.3 of Pinus taeda. Taxonomy (NCBI): domain Eukaryota; kingdom Viridiplantae; phylum Streptophyta; class Pinopsida; order Pinales; family Pinaceae; genus Pinus; species Pinus taeda. The sequence goes on along the minus strand of APFE031142491.1, from coordinate 33,611 downwards.
GTGCCTCTAGTCTCCTTAGCATGGTTTTCTTCTTATGCCCTTAGTGAATTTGCATCACTTAAGGTAAATGCTTTCTAGAAAAGGTTATAATAGAGGTTTTTAGTGTCATAAAATTGGTAAAAATTGTCAAAAAAACCTCTGCTACAACATTCGTTTGTGGTAGCGTATGTTTTAGCAGATTTGATAACAGACCTTGATCACAACTAAAAAAATCTACGTGGCCGGAGGTTTTAGCAAATGTTTTCTTAGCAGTGCGTTTACTAGAAAAATCACACGGTGCACTACTAATATAAAATCATTGGTGTTGTAAATTTAAATAAAATCACCAAGACTGGAAACAAATGTTTGGAGCACCGATGCATTAAATTTATAAAAGAACTGGTGCTTTAATAGTAAAAATGCACTAGCTCATAGAATCTATGATGTCATGCACCAAAGCGTTGAATGAAAATAACACTAATGCCTGAAAATTATACCACCCTAGTTCTTTTGTCCTCCAAAATCACTCTAGGAAGTACTATTAAGGAAGGGCACCTGGGCAGGCAAAACAAATTGCAGTCCTGATGCTTTTATCTTCTCTAACACATTAGGAAGTTATGTGTAACATGCATCGATGTTGATGAGTTGTGTTAACAACATCGATGCTTTAAAAGTATGACGCCTTGGTGCTTATGTGTTTACAAAAGCTCTGGTGTTGTACTTTTCACAAAAGGAACCAGGGTAGGCAAAAAAATCTTGTAGTATCATTTCTTTTACGTAACCTAAAGCACCGGTGCATTAAAGGTAATGATGCACTAGTGCGTTAAAGGCGAATCACACCAGTGCATGAAATGCATATCTTCCAAGTGTGTATTTCTTTTACAAACACACTAGGATATCATTTTTTATTATTGTAAATATCGTCGTTGAAAAACTCGTATTCGGAGTAATGTGTATTAATATACGATACCTTTATGTTCGTTTTATCTTTTTTAGAAACATCAACCTATGACAATGCAATTATTGTGATATTTTAAATATGTTATTCATTGAAAAATCGACATATATCCTATAACAATATTCATATAAATTAAATTTTGATTAGTGCATTGGTATATGATGTTTGGATTAATTTGTTATATCATTAGATTTTTCAACTTTTCATTATAATATTTAATCATCCATATATTTAATTAGTGTTGTAACATTTCACAGCGACATTGGACAATGCAATAGAATAAATTAAAAGCTATTTTATTCTACATGAATAAAAGGCTCTTTTTCATACAAAATGGGATAGTTACTAGTAACCCCTTGTCTTTCAATTGGGATACTATGTTCATTACATTAAACAAAATGTTTGATTTTCACAAACAATTATTTCAAAAATTACAACAGCTTGCATTAATATCCAAATAAATCATCATTCTTCATTGGAATTGTTGTCAGTGCTCGAGCTACTTCCATGACTTGGGTTATATGGACGAATGTTTTGTTGATTGCATAGATTGTTTTTGTCTTCTTCAAGTTCCATCTACAAACATAAAAATAAAGTGTAATGAGTGTATCTACTTTGGTGAGAATAATGAAAATTGAAATAAATAATGTACATCAATGTAAATCAAAAAACAATGTACCATAACAAGAAGTGAGTCATGAATTATACACATTCTTTCAAAATAAAATCTCATGCCTTCTTTCAACAACTCTTTTGTTGACATAGTTCCATACTTTATTTCCTACAAGTTTTATGCCCCATAATAAATCATAGATTTAATATAAAGGATTTTTTGTTCTATTAATTATAAACTCAGAGAAGTAAATCAACATAGATACTTACAAAGTCCACAATTGATCTTTGATATTCCAACATATACTTATAACTCATATTTAACCCAATGTCAATCAATTCTTATGATGGCTATTCTTTGTATGTTAGCACCTATTTGAGGGCATTCAAGGATGATTGATGTAAAACAACTTAAAGTATACAAAATTGAAATATTAAGTTGTTATATCGAAATATTAACAATTACTCACAAACTTTGATATCAATGCTTTTCTTCATTGTCATCTTCTTTTATGTGTTGAATGAGTTCCGATTTATTTTCTTTCTTGCAAGAAAATATTTGAAAATAATATTTAAATCTAAATTATTTGTTTATATGTATCTAATAGAAAAAATCAATGATTACATATTTGAAGCATGGTGTCATTGAGATGGCTCCTCTTGTGATGCAATTATGTCCATTTCTTTGACCATATCCTTGTACACTTTTTTAGGGTGTTCCTACTAGCATTTCTAATATCAACTCATTGATGCTATGGGATTTTAATATTCTTCCTGAAAAAAGTAATAAATTATTTTTATATTGATATATGAAAACTAAATATAACAAAATTGATGTTAATAAATGAATGTTTTATAGTAATAATATACATATAATAATTAAAAAAAAAAAAAAAAAAAAAAAAAAACATTTTAATTAGGAATACTACTTTTTAAATTATTATTTTTTGTTGTTGTATGTTTTTGCTATTTCAAGTCTGACATGTCTCATTGACCATTGCTCTGGAAATGCTTCATGTAGTTTAAATATAACTTGGTTCTTGGAACCATTGGATTGATTTATGTAATGTAAGTGGAAATTACATCTATACGTTCGTTCCACTATATCTCTCATAGTTTTGTAAAAGTTTTTCTCCCTTTCATTAACCTCTAACACCACTCCAGATTAGCTAAGGACCAACTCATTGTCATTTATATGTTCTATAATTTTTATTTTCATAGAACGACATTCTTTCCCTCCATTATTGGTCCCTGTAGAACAATAAACATATGTGAATTAATAGATTGTTTGAAACATGTTATCTAATATTCTTAAATATATTATTAATGAAAATTAAAAAAAAAAAACTCATTTGAATAGTAATTTTTTTCATTCACCTCATTTATCCTTCTGCAATTTTTCTATCAAACTTTTATGCTCTCCTGAACTTAGATTAGAAATAATCTTATCGAGCTTCCTCATTTTGTGGCTCTACATGGCACACACTAACCAATACCTATTATTTAAACTTACATATAATTCAAACATATTAATTTTGTAAAGAATTTACAAAGAACTTGTCTTTTCTGCTTTTTTGGATGTGTTATCACTGTGTCCATCAGTATTTTTGTTACATGAAAACTTCTCAGACATTTGTTTATCAATATACAATTTGTACCATTCAATATAGAAGTCTTTAAACATATTTTATAAATAAATCACATAATTTTCAGCCAAAAAAGGTCTGACCACTAGTGCATTTAATTTAGTAAACACACCAAGGCGTTTAATTGTTGAGCACTAACAACAAAAATTATTATTTTTAAATAACTTCAAATTATGATGGTGTGATATGCAATGACAAAAGCATTGTCATCACAGTTAAAAAATGAAAACATAAAAAATTAAACACAAGTTTTTGGACTTAATGGTGTTATTTTGCATAGGCGCATCGATGTGTTATATTACACAAGATGCACCGATAAACATAAGTCCTTTTTAAAGAAATGGACAAGGCTGACAGAGAGTAGATCTAATTCAGTAAGTGGTCCACATGCTTTACATCTCAAATGCCTTATATATAGTAACACAAACCCATTAAATCTAAAATGCTAAAATGAAAGTCCCTAATTGTGAAGTGATAGAGAGAGTTAAACCCTAAGGTGAATTTTTGCAGTCACATAAGCAAGAAGAAGCAAGGGTTTAAGGTAAGTATTGAATTTTTTATTTTTTTCTAAATTCTAATTAAATCTAAATAGGAACAGAGATTAAAAAAAATTAGTAAAATTTTATGATGCAGGGCTTTTATTTTTTTCTGAATTTTAATTAAATCTAACAAAATTGTAAAAAAATTAGTAGTAAAATCAACAGTAAAATTTAAAAAATTTACTATGTCAAGTTTGAGTGAATCACCGTACTTTCAAATTCTGACTTTTTGAATAGTTTTGTTGTTCCAAAGTATTTTTCTACTCCATAGTGCTCGCAGTATGTCTCTCTTGTAAATCATTCCTTGAAATTTTGGGAAAATAATGAAATAGTGAATAGCTTCACTATTTATAAGACTTTACAAAATTAGATTTTGAAAAATAAATTAATGCTCATTTTTCAATTTGAAAAAATAAAATTGTGCTTTTTTTTTTTAAGTTTTTGAGAACATCGTTGTGTTTCATAATAAAATGCATTGGTGCATTTAAGAGTAGAGTTCACCAATTAAGATAAATTAGCGATGCGCTAAATATTTTTATTGCACAAATATGATAGAATTCCTTTTATTAGTTTTGAAATCCCAGAAATCCATGCAGTTATTATTTTAACGCATCGGTGTGGTTACTATTTTAACTCATTGGTGCAGTTGTTATTTAAAGGCATCAATGCGGTTAATTTTACAAGAGCACTAATATGCTTTAAAAGTTATTTGAATTTTTATTTTCACATAAAATGGCATATTCGTCTCAAACTATCCTTTAGTTGTTGGAAAAAGGAATTACAGGGTGGGTGAATCAGTAATAGTGAGGTTCTTAAAATTTAAGTTCAATTCTTATATTTCCTTTTACTTATATCAGTTACATGTGAGAGATTTCAAACTACAATATATGGAAAGTAAAGTAAACCATTCACTTGAGCACATAGACCATCAATTGAGCAGAACATACATATTGACACAAGTATTTTTACATGGAAACCCAAAGGGAGAAAATCACCAATCTATTTGTTATTGTGATGTAAATTAATAACCCACTTAATTACAACAAGTTTTTTGTTAGCACCCACTCACAAGAGGCCCCAATCCCCTTAAGACAATGAGCCACCACTTTCCAAGAGGCACAAACCTCTAATGAATACAGATCGCTGCCTACTTTAGCCATTGTTCTTCTTTTCATACAATTTTCAGACTAAAAACAAAGGCCAATGCAAATGCTCAAAAGTATAAACATGATTGTTGTTGCACTAGATCCTTTCATTTTTCTCTGCAGTTCCACTTTCCATTTCCCTCTCTATTTCTCAACAAGCTCTAGTCTTGGCTCTCAGCTCCATTGTAAAAATAGTTACCTCTTGCCACTTAGCTCTTTGCTCCTCACACACTTAGATTCAACACAATTATTGCATCCCCCACTTTCTTAATGGAAAGCTTGGGTTTTGTTCCTCTTCTGCACAATGGTCGATGCTTTCTATTTTGTCCTCCTGTCATCTTTGTTAACTCAACAGTCTCTGCAACATAGTTCTTAAAAGTGTGCTTTTGCATGGCTCCACATGTTGTTGTTCCATCAAAGTTCAAGACCATAATAACTGCATTTAACTCTGAAAATGGGCTTTATTTACTCATCCATCGCATTTGCATTAAATTAGAGAATGGGCATCGAAGTGTCTCCTCATGCTGAGAAATAAATCTCAGTTGACCCTGCACACTCAACAAGTACCTCTATTGAATTATGCTTGAGCAGATAACTTGGTCCTACATTCCTCTTAAATTCCTAAAGGTCTCATAATGTACCTCAAGTATGTCTCTCCTTTCTGCTTCAACTACAACATGTCATCATAGCCCATCAATTTGTTGGTATGGTGTCCCTGAGCCATTTCCTTCATTTAGTTCTTCGTGATGTGTTACTGAGAACAAAATATACTCGCTTGTGTATGGATCATGCTCCATTAATCCATTTTATAGACCGTTTTCCTATCTATATTTTAATCCAGAGCTCTTTACGACTCCCATTAATCCATCCACCAACCCTCCTATGCTCATTTGCCTAGTTGTCTCGGGATTTTTCTTATCCATTTATGGCCAAGACAAATTATGGCATAATACCCAAATATGGAGGACTTTTCTCCAAAGTTCTCGACTCATCCATGCCTTTAATCATATGCTACTATTGAGTTGGAGGCTAGGATGCCTTGGTGCTCGTAACATTTTCCGAAGAAAAGTCATAAGAATTATGGGCTTTCGGGTGTCTGGGAACTAGCCCACTAGTGAGTACCACTGACAATTTGCTACCAACTCTTTTCATGCCTTTAAATATATTCCCACAGTTCCTTTTTCTTTGTTCTTAATTCGAAGGCCTATGGTCACCAAACACGCACAAACCAAGTCTTAGGCAAAAACTTTGGCCCCTGACCTTATTGATCCAACACGGTTTTCTTTTTATTTTGGCCTGAAATCCCTTGGTCATCAAAACATGCAAAAACCATCGCTTAGACATCCATTGGGCCCCACTCATATACATACATATTTTTAAAACTGAATCCTGGATGCCCCTGTGCCTGTAACAATTTATAAAATGAATTTCCTATTCCTTACGGGATTTCGGGCTTCTGGCCTAACCCACCTATGTAGTCTGTTGGCTATGTTGCTCCTCTTCCTTTTTCCTTTGTTATTGGAGATTTCAACCTTTCCCCATTTTCCACCTATCGACATCTTGTATGCTATAATAGCCTCTTCTTGTTGGCCCCACTTATATATATATATAATATATATATATATATATATATATATATATTATATTATAGATATAGATATAGATATTGCGGAGTCAGGTCATAAATGTTCACATGCCCGTAACATTTTAAATTAAATTCTATATACCTTACAAGCTTCTGGTTTTCTAGGCTCTGTTTCCACTACCTTAGCTCAATGTTATCCCGTAACTCTTTTAAATAAACCTTCAAGCTCTGGGCCCTCCGAGGTTTTGGGCTTTCATGCACTATTCCCGCTACCCCAAGTTAATGCCATCATGTAACTCTTTTAAATAAACCTCTGGGCTTCCATACCTTTAGGGGTTTCGAGCTCTACTACTTATGGCTTAAAGGTCCTTACTTTGACTAACCATATCTTTTGATCTAGAGGGCCATTTGCAGACTTCCATGTCTTGTTGGAAATATATTTCCAAGCACTTTCCAACTATGCTACTTTCATGAGAAACTGGGGTTTATCTTGAGATATAGTCTCCTCCAAAGTTTGAGATTCCCCATCCATCATAGTCATATTTTTATGGCTTCTCCACTAAGCTTACTACTATGATGATTCTCTACAAAATAGTGTAGCAACCATGGGACTTCCCCTGAACGGGATGCTTAGCAATGCCAACATCTTTTGCCTCCAACCTCAACGCTAATATGGTTGACGTCAATGCCAACATACTTAGTTCCACCAACCATTTAAAAAAAACCATTTCTCCAACATTAGGATGTATCCACATGAGTTACAGTAGTTCATAGTATACATTTTCCGCTTAAAGTCACCTTATTCTTGAAAAATGTATTGAAAGCTATATTGAAATTTAGATTGTGGTTGTATGGTTCTCGAAATTTTGGGTATGTACAAAAAAAAATATTTTTGATTTTTCTTAAATGCAAGGAGAAAATCTCATAATATGAAATGTCTAATTCTTCAAATTCTAGCAAGTTCCATCTCTCTCAAATTCCTTCATGGAGTTCTCCATTTCCATCTCTATTAAGTTCAGATTTTATTTATATTTCAATTATCTAATTGAATTTATTTATTTATATCCATGTCAATTTGAATAAAAATGTATCCAAATTTGTAGGATCATGATTCAAAATCAAGTTTAGATGAAGAAAATATTTCACCAATTTAAAAACATCATAAGCTCTTATTAGGAGAAGCATACCACAACTAGTTGGTAGATGAAAACAGACAGCTACTTTACCCTACCAATTGTCACATGCCATCTTCCAGTAGCAATATTGGGTCAAAGATGGTAATAATTGTTTGGTATAATGTAATTTCAACAAACCAATTGCATTGTGCTTACTAATATCGTTGATGTACTAATGTCTAATATTTTTTGAAATTAGGATTCTAGTGATGATGAATGACCCACCTACCATCTTCTGGTGCATCCCACCACAATGTCAAGTCGAGATAAAGTTGAATGAAGAGAAAATATCAAAGAGGAAGTATACCAAGAATGGTTTAATCAACCACCTATTCAATTCCCACTACTTCCAAATTCACCAATTAGGAATGACTACGGAAATAGTAGTTCTTCATCACAAGTTGGAAATGGAGGCAATCAAATAGATGTTGGTATGGATGATTCTTATAGGATACGATTGCCATGGAGACAATGTTGTTAGATTCATTCCAATATGATGATCTAGGGGATGATGTTAATCATATCACTGATACCCTTCTCGAAAGCCTGAAATATGCTTCCATCACCCCTCTCTTTGGAATTGGCATATAGTCAAAATCTACCCAAATGGGGATAATGATGTTACTATACAACTTGAAAGCAAAATTAGGCATGCCAAATGCATGTTTCTCGGAAATATTGAGGTAATTGACCATGATCAAGTCACTTATATTTTGATAAATATTGTTGTTGGAAATACTGGGGAGCGTGAATCAGTATTTCTTTTCAATTGTTACTTTTACCAGTTAAATCAACTATATTTAGAACACAAAATGAGCAATAGGAATAAATTCCTTTATTAACATAATATTTATAATGAATCAAGTACAATATATATAGGGCTCCAACCTCTAGGACTCCGACCCTATCTTTCAAGGCACCAACCTTAGATTTAGGAGCACCAACTCCAAGGACACCAACTTCAAGGACACCAATCCTTCCAATTCTGAGGCACCAACCCCAAGGGCTCCAACCCTATCTTTTCAAGGCACCGACCTTGGATTTAGGAGCATCAACTCCAAGGACACCAATCCTTCCAATTCTGAGGCACCAACCCCAAGGGCTCTAACCTTATAGTTTTTCTTTGTCAAGAAATGTTTTCATTATATTGCACTACTCTCAAAATCTTCTTCACTGTGTTTTTTCCAACTGCAGCATCAGTTTAGTCTCCATGCTACATCATCAATGACAACCTTGTCTCATAGAAGGTGTCACCATTTCTCTTCATATTTACCCAAACAAAATTTCCAAGTCACATCATGATGACTAATACATCATGGTCCTCAATAGCCTTCACATAACTTTAATGTGTCTACAATGAACTGCACTGAGCTCTGCACAAAAACAACTCTTTATTTTAATCCTTTGTTCTAGTAATTGCTTCAGAAGTGATGCTGAAGGAGTAATTGCTTCAGAGAAGTGATTGTCGCAACTTCAAGTTATGCATTCAATTAGAGAAAACCCTGTTAGACTCAGATAATCTTCTTAGATCTGCAAAATGTCCTTTTTGAACTGTTATCTGAATTACTGTCAAACACAGGTCTAAGTTGTATGAATGATGCTATGTGCAGTCAGTCTCAGCTTTCTTCGTTCTTCAACTCTTAATGCTCCTGTGTATTTCTCTTCTGATCGACCTTCGGCTTTCTTTCCTTTGTTTCTTATTTTTCGCTCGTCCTTCAGCTTCTTTGAGTTCATGAGTTGTGAATTGTTACTTCCTTTCTATGTTCAATGCCCGAGATTGATGGCCAAAAATGAGGCGTCTTAACTTATATTTATATGGGTTTCACTAATGACCGTAAAGACACGTTCATTGGGAGGAGTATCCGACTTACTATATGAGGTCACTTATTACACAATATATTAGATAAGCCCTTCTTTAATATTCATGCAAGGCCCACATGGAGGTCCCACATGCCACGTTATTAATCACAATATCAACTTTCTGAACTCTCAAAATCGCAACATCATGAAAATCCCACAATCCCAACCCTTTGGTTTCACGATATAACATTCCTGATACCCCTACTACCAATGGAGTGGATGCGATTTTCAATAAGTTGTTTTTAATAAAACTTCAGGTCCACACCTCTATCGCAATTAGCGGTCCATCGGGTCCATAAGTCTTATCGCAATCGGTGGTTTGAAATCCCTTAGAAACTAGCGATACTACAGATGCGATATAGTATAAGGTGTATTATAATGGAACCATCAATTCTGCAATACATATCGCAATCAGCGTTTTTAGCGTGACCTTTTTAATACTTGTGACTCGTAACTTCCGATAGTGGCGAACATGGTATTACATTAGAGCTTGTTCTATTTGGCAAGTCAGGTCCGCAGCTCAAACCTCAATCGCAGATTTCAAGTGTGACATTCTTTTGCGATACATAACTTCCAATGCGGCAATTCCAGTATGGCAGATGCAATATACAATAAAGCATATTTTTATGGAACCATTGGGTCCGTAATACATATCACAGTAGGGGTATTCAACGTGACACATAATAAAGTGATAAAGCCACCGATATTTATTTCTCTAATGCGTTGTGAACTATTAAAAGGTTTACATGGCTTATTCCTTCCTTCGATATTTCTCTTATTCTTGGGCATATTTTTTTTCTTGGCATGTCGCTCCTGTGGCTTTTCTTCATTCTTATGACTTCTAATAGCTACTCTTCCGATGATGTGTTCCTACTTGCTCCTCTGATCGCTTTCCTCCTTGGGATGCTTCTTAGGTCCACTGCTTCTACTATGTCTGCATATATATATATATTCAACCCATGGGTCCTCTATGAGAAATATTATGATTAATGGGCATCAATGAGAAACATCACATGTCACAAAAATTTTCCATCACAAACACTACCACATTGACATCAATGACAACCTTGATTAACAATCTCCCCCTTTTCATTGATGGAAATATTCTTCTTCTCTTCCTTTCAACATTCTCTACCCCTTTGACATCAATGGAAAATGGGGTGCCCAAGTACTCCCCCTGTCAAGATGCTTCTCTTATTCATGGGTATGTTACTCCCCCTATCATGGTGCTCTTCTTTTTACTCAAGATAGAAGGATTGTTGCCTTATCATCAGCTAGCACATTATCCCTTCTTCATGTTTCAAAAAATACTTTATCATGACTTTAAAAATGCTTAAAGATGCTTCACTTCAATGCTTCCAAAACACACACCAAATGTTCAAGTCCAAATTTTTATGTTTCTACAATCTGTATTTTGTTATCTCCATAGTCATAATTAAGAGGTCCTTATAGTCCGAATCAAGATAATATGTCACTTTCTTGCTATCTTTCTTTAAATCCGAGTTCCTTTGTATCTTTGTGCTTCTCCTTAAGTCACTTCCATCCAATATTTCAACATTATTGCATTTGGATGAAATGGTGTGAGGTTGTGTCCCACTGTTGTTATTTTTCTAAGTGACCAGCATCAAGCTGGGATATATTCAACTATGCAACATTCTTCTTTCTATAGTCATTTTGATGAGCCATTCGTTTTCTTGTGTTCTTGCAAAAAAAATCTTTGCAAGTTATCTCCACTAGCAGATTTTGATATCCAATATGTGACTGTCTTTTAAATTATTTATATTGATTGACAACTTTATTGCAATGCTTAATTATATTAGAAGCTTCCAACTTCTCTTGCTTGTGTAGTAAACAAAAGCACTCAAATTCCATTCCCAGATGTCTCTGTTTTGTTTGAAGGTTGCCTCTATTTTTGTCCTCGATTTACCTATTGTCACATCATATCCATGAGTCGAGACATTCAACTTCCGTAATAACAGCAACATAGTTATTTTCTCTATATCTCTAACATTAGATGGCTTTCTCTGCTGCTCCAATTTCTGCTTAGTGATCAAGTGGAAAACATCTTCAACAATAGTCCAAAGAATAGTTAAGAGATCATGTTCTTGAATGGAGTGCTCCTAAGAAATTATCTTTATCAAAGAATGATTGTTAATATAGCTCATCAAGGATTTCATAAGTACCCTTTCACGGATAGCTTCTGCAATAATGATCAAGAATAACAAGCTCCCCCTAACTATCTGCACCATCTCCTTTTGGCGTAATCCCATCATCAAATACTCAGAATATCAAGGATATCTTCATCAAGTCAACAACATGTGTTGTTGTCTAAAGAGTTCAAGGAGATTTTCAGATTGCATTTCCTTCCTTCTCCATATTTGTGTAACTTTCTTATTTTGCATGGTTCTAGCTTGTGTAGGAGCCCAAGTCAAGTTACAATCACATGCCATATGACCAATGTTATCACACTTGAAGCATTCTACATTTTTCATGAATAAGAATTCATGATTTCTTGCAAAATTTCTTATCGGAGATTGACGGGGACCATTATAATTATCTTTGTGATATGCCTTACAATCTTTGATGGATGAGCATGTCATCCGAGGCTTGAGAGCTCTTCAAAAATTTGTCCATCCCTTCAACCTTTTTCCTGAGGGAAACAATCTCTTCTTCCAATCTTTCGCAATCATTATTCTTCTTAGCAAGTTGTTTCTCAAACTCTTCCTTGATACGTATTGCTTCATTTGCTTCTATTTTAAGGGAGATGATGTCTAACTTCATTTTGAATATTTCTTCTTTTTATTTTGCTATATTGCTCTCCATTTCTTCCTTGATCCTTGTACCTTTACATGTTTCATCTTTGAGAAGGTTGATGTTAGATTTTAGTTTGAATATTTCTTCATCCTTTGCTTTTAGTTGACATATCATGGTGTTTCTTTCCTTTTCTATTTCATCAACCTGGCCTTCTATGATTACCAATGCTTCCATTGTCTTCTCAACTCCGTGTGCTTGTTTCCTTGCTTCGTCTAGTTGATATTTAAGAGAGGAGACCTCTTCCTTGTATTGACCAATCTCTGCTTCAATTTTGTTCAAGTTTTTGTGCCTTTATTCAAGGTGGATTGACAAGGTATCTTATTATTTCTTTGCCTTATCCAATTCATTTTTCATGGATATGACTTCTTCATGATGCTCTCTTTTGTTTTGATGAAATTCCTCCTTAATCTTGGCAAGCTCTTCATCCCTTTCTTGTACTTGAAGCTTGACAAGGTCAACTTCCTTCCTTGTTTCGTCTTGGTCACTAGCTAGTGCTTTCTTCTTAAGTTCCTCATTCTCCTTTTTCAAACGGATAATCTCTTCCATGGCAGCCATAAGTTTAGTGAGGAGATCTTATTCAAAATATTTTTCATTCTCTTCATCTTCTAGGCCTTCTTTAGCCTTTATGTCAAAATTCTTATTTTCAGCTTCCATGATAGATTCTAAATTTCCTTCTTGCTTTCCATCATCTTCTTGACTAGTGGTCATAGTCAATGCACCTTTTGAATGAAGGTCATGAAGTTTTTCCCATATACCCTTTCCTAATGAACACTTTTCTAAACTGTCCTTTGTAGAATCTGGTAGCCCATTCAGGATTTCCTTCCTTGCTTTTGCATTGTACTCAGATTCTTCATCCATCATGTTATCAATAATCATTGATTTCTCTACTTCAATGCCTTGACTCTTTAAGAAATTCTTCATTCTTGCTTCCCATATATCAAAGTTTCCATTGAAAAATGGAGCCTTCACAAACTGATTGATTTCAACTTCGATGGTTGAGGGATATGTTGAGCCCTAAACTTGCATCTCTCCCACACACTTTCCTAGACTTTTTCCATTCACCTAAACCTCCTAAGCTATCAACATCATTGCATATTAATCATAAAAGAGAATTTAAAGTGGTTTTTTAACTATGTCTTTGTGTTTGTTGTTTGAATTAGATTTTTCTTATGAGTTGCGGAATGCAGCCACTTTCCATAGCTGGTTCAACTTTCCGCAGCCATTTTTGTTAAACTCCAGGTTGCAGGTGTCATCCGGAAAAACCAGACACGTGGGCAAGTTAGAAATGACCTGGACATGGATCAGGTCCTATTGGTCTAGCTGGATTCATCAAAGAAAGTTGTGGTCAACGGTGGTCAAAGAATGGTCTAACGAAGGAGTCTGACGGCAGCTGGACTCTGTTTTCAACCACGTGAAGGATTCGTGGCTGTTTCTAGATCCCTAGAGGCACGTTGACACCTGTAGGTTGCCCCACGATGTGAATCCAACAGTCGTTTTCAATAGATTGCATAATCTCGGCAACCATGATGCTAAATCCATGGATGTTATCTTTTATGTGTCCTCTATCAATGTAGTTTCACAGGAAAACAGTTATAAAGATTTTGTTATAAATAACACGCTTCTATACGCATAGTTATTAGTCTTTGATTAATGTAATTTTGTTGTTAAAAGTTTGTTATACTGAGACACTAGTCCCACTATGATAACGTTGTTTTGAAATATAAAAGAAGACTTTGTTTCTACATGATTGTGTGAGCATAATTCTTGATTGATAGCCTGTTGACCGAAGCTGTGCAGAGGGCCCTTGCACACTGAGGTTTCATTTTCCTATTTGCTGTAAAGTTTTATGCATCGTTTTCTTACTTCCATTGCACATATTCGATAGTTATCCACTTGTGTATATTTCAATTGTTATGGTATTAACATCTCATTTCTGTGTATGGCTTTTCAGCTCTGCATATTGTTGATAACACTGATCAGTGTGTGTGTGTTTTAGGTTAGAGTAGGCCCAGGCGTTTTCATACAATTTTTTTGCAATAGCTAGTGACATGGAATTAGCTTCTCTGGTGACTTTACTTTCTTTAGTTTCTTTAAATTCCAGTGATGCTTTGATTTTAGTTTTATTTACTTGCTTTAGTAGTTAGTTTAGATATCAGATTGCTCATGTCATTGATGATTATCCCCGAAATCCATAGCTTAGACTACCTGGCAAGGAATAAGACTATGATTGACATGATTTGATTTTAGTTTTACTTTTCTGCAATTAGATATCAGATTGCTCAAGTTATTGATGATTATCTCCGAAAGCCATAGCTTAGACTACTTGGCGAGGATCAAACTATGAATTGATGTGATTTTATTTTAGTTTTACTTTTCTACAATTAGATATCAAATTTCTCAAGTTATTGATGATTATCTCCGAAAGCCATAGCTTAGACTACCTGGCGAGGAATCAGACTATGAATTGATGTGATTTTATTTTAGTTTTACTTTTCTGCGATTAGATATCAGATTGCTCATGTTATTGATGATTATCTTTGAAAGCCATAGCTTAGACTACCTGGCGAGGAATTAGACTATGAATGATGTGATTTGATTTTACTTTTATTAGATTGCAATTTTTTATTTGTTTGAGTGCAATAGCTTAATTCATTTTTCTATTTAGACAGCAGCAGGGATAATGGTTTCATGATCAATAGTTCATTTCTTGTTTGACTTAAGTAGCAGCACATTTTCATTTTTGTTCAGGTATTAATTTCATCATTAGTATGTTCTAAGACCCTCTGGAGCGTTAAGATCTAGAAATCACTATAGAGGACAGAATTGCCTTAAAATCTATATCCATACTTGCCTTCTAGAGTTTTCTTAAGACTCAAAGATAGAATTCCCATTCACATTAGGAGACAAACAAAGATAAAAACCCCCAAAACAAAATAAAAATCAAAAATGACAAAAGTAAGAAATAGGTTATCTTGCACATATAGTGCACCACACTTCATCAGCTTATGAATCCTGGATTGATAATTAATGTAGCAATTTACGACACACTAAATTGACCAAATAGAAGACACATTTTTAGGAGGATTGGAGACTCTTTTCCTTGGATTTGCCATTTGTGTTATGATTGATCAACCTTAAAGTTTTTAGGCTTCATGTGAAGGTACTGGCTTTGATACCAATTGTTGGAAATACTAAGAGGGGGGCTGAATCAGTATCTCTTTTCAATTGTTACTTTTACCAGTTAAATCAATTATATTTAGAACCAAAAATTAGCAATAGGAATAAATTATTTTATTAATATAATATTTATAATGAATCAAGTAAAATATATATAGGGCTCCAACCCTTGATGAAGACATTGATATTCAATCTCCAGGCTCCAACCTATTGCCAAGCACCAACTTGGTCTTTTGTGAGGCTCCAACCTCTAGGGCTCCGACCCTATCTTGTCAAGGCACCAACCTTGGATTTAGGAGCACCAATCCTTCAAATGCTAAGGCACCAACCCCAAGGGATCTGACCCTATCTTGTCAAGGCACCGACATTGGATTTAGGAGCACCAACTCCAAGGACACCAATCCTTCCAATTCTGAGACACCAACCCCAAGGGCTCTGGCCCTATAGTTTTTCTTTGTCAAGAAATGTTTTGATTGTATTACACTGCTCTCAAAATCTTCTTCACTGTGT
Source organism: Pinus taeda (assembly GCA_000404065.3). Classification (NCBI taxonomy): domain Eukaryota; kingdom Viridiplantae; phylum Streptophyta; class Pinopsida; order Pinales; family Pinaceae; genus Pinus; species Pinus taeda. The sequence continues at coordinate 17,611 of APFE031142491.1, read as the reverse complement.
TTTTTCAATCCACAACTTCACTGTAGTCTCCATGCTACATCATCAATGGCAACCTTGTCTCATAGAAGGTGTCACCATTTCTCTTCATATTTACCCATACAACATTTCCAAGTTACATCATGATGACTAATACAACATGGTCCTCAATAGTCTTCACACAAATTTAATGTGTCTACAATGAACTTTTCTGAGCTATGCACAAAAGAAACTCTATGTTTCAATCCTCTGTTCTAGTAAATATTTCAGGAGTGATGCTTCAAGAGTCATTGCTTCGGAGGAGTGAATGTCGCGACTTTAGGATGTGCGTTCAATTAGAGACAACCATGTTCACACTTTGATAATCTTCTTAGATCTACCAAATGTCCTTTTTGAACTATTATTTGAATTACTATCAAACACAGGTTCGAGTTGTATGAATGACCCTATGCACATTTAGTCTCGGCTTTCTTTATTCTTCAACTCTTAATGCTCCCGTGTATTTCTCTTCTGATTGACCTTCGGCTTCATTTCCTTTGTTTCTTCTTTTCACTCTTCCTTCAGCTTCTTTGAGTTCACGAGTTGTAAACTGTTACTTCCTTTCTATGTTCAATTCTCGAGATTGATGGCCAGAAATGAGACATCTTAACTTGTATTTATATGGGTTTCACTAATGACCGTAAAGACACATTCATTGCGAGGAGTAGTCGACTTATTGTATGAGGTCGCTTATTACACAATATATTGGAGACGCCCTTGCTTAATATTCATCCAAGGCCCACATGGAGGTCCCACATGCCATGTTATTAATCACAATCGCAACTTTCCGAACTCCCTCAATTGCAACATCGTGAAAATCCCATAATTGCAACCCTTTGGTTTCACGATATAACATTCCCAATACCCCCACTTTCGATGGAGCGGATGCGATATTCAATAAGTTAATTTTAATAAGTATACATGTCCACACCTCTATCACAATCAGTGGTTTGTCGGGTCCACAAGTCTTATCGCAATCGACAGTTTGACATCCCTTATAAACTAGCGATATTGTGGAGGTGATATAGTATAAGGTGTATTATAATGGAACCATCGGGTCCGCAATACATATCGCAATCAATGTTTTTACCATTACCTTTTTAATAATTTTGATATGTAACTTCCGATAGTGGCTGACATGGTTTTACATTAGAGCTTGTTCTATTTGACCAGTCAGGTCCACAGCTCAAAATGCAATCACAGATTTCAAGTGTGACATTCCTTTGCGATACATAACTTCCAATGCGACACTTTCGATATTGCGGATGCGATATACAATAGATAATATTGTTATGGAACCATTGGGTCCATAATACATATCGCAATCTGGGGATTCAACGTGACACATAATAAAGTGATAAAGCCGCCGATATTGATTTCTCTGATGTGTTGTGAACTTTTAAAAGGTTTACATGGTTTATTCCTTCCTTCTATATTTCTCCTATTCTTGGGCATATGATTTTTCTTGGCTTGTCGCTCATGTGGATTTTTTTCGCTCTTATGACTTCCGATAGCTACTCTTCATATGATGTGTTCCTCTTTTCTCCTATGATCGCTTTCCTCCTTGGGACGCTTCTTGGGTCCAATGCTTCTTACTATGTCTATAATTTATATATTCCACCCATGGGTCCTCTATGAGAAATATTATTATTAATGGGCATAAATGAGCAACATCACATGTCACAAGAATTTTCCATCACAAACACTACCATATTGACATCAATGACAACCTTGATTAACAATTGTCACACAATCAACATTAAAAATGGTCGATTTTATGAACGTTAAATATTGACATTATACATTTATATTTCCCACCAACTGAAGGTTATTCAAAGATAATGTTCTTCCGAGTGATAATGTATTTCCCAGTAGTTGCAAAGAGGCAAATAAATTGTTGAATTTGTTGGGTTTTGAGTACATATAATATCATGCATGTATGAATGATTGTATTCTATATAGAGGAGAATATGTAGACAAAGAGATATGTTTGAAATGTGGGCATGATAGGTACCATAAATAAATAAAAAAGGGTAAATCACATGGTCCTCCTCATAAGATATTGAGGCACATGCCTATAATCCCAAGGATTAAAAGGCTATTTCATTGTAAATAATTGGCTATGTTCCAGGGATGGCATGCCTTACACATAAGTGAGTTGGGAGTTATGTGGATCCCAACAAATTAAATAACCATGATGCATATAGAGGATACATGGCCCGAAAAATTCAAGGATGAAGTACGAAGTCTACGACTCAACATATCCATGGATGGTGTCAACCTATATTCCCTCCAAAACGCAAACTAATTTGTTTGGCCTATAGTAGTAATCAATAACAATATCCCCCCATGGTTGTCCATGAAGAATGAACATATTATGTTGTCTCTCATAGTCCCTAGTAGAATATAAGTGAATAATATGAATGTCTAATTACAATCATTGGTAGATGAATTGAAGGAATTATGGGAAGAGATACATGTATATGATGTATCAAGACCCATTGCAACATAAAGGTTTTTACATTTTATGGCATATGTGCTTACACCACATATAATTATCTAGGCTTAGGATTTTGCACTGGTAAATTACATGTTTATTGATTTGTTATATATGTAAAAATATTGTTTCATATATTAATTTAATTCACTGCAATTGTTATGATCTTCATGATCGCTAATGTGCCATGTATACAATAATTTCGTAGGTCTTGTAACAAAAGGGTATCATGGACGTAAATGTTGTGGACCTTCTCTAAAGGCTAGGTGGTCCAACCATTTATGAAAGCCAGTGTATGATTTCTCCATGATATTCCTCTCAGAAGAGCACCCTTACAAAAGAGCAACGTATGTTTTTAATGTTAAACTAGAGAGAACCCAAAGGCCTGCAATAATGACACCAGTTGAATGGCTTAGAGCATATGAGAGAGAGAGAATGAAAAGGAGATTACATAAATGTTCGATTCGAATGGGGAGCCTATGTTCAATGATCCAGAATTATTCAACACATATGTTGAGAAATTGCCCATTGGCATGAAAAGGAAATATGTCTTTTATGAACTCCCATATTGGGAGCATCTTGAGATTGCCCACTTACTAGATCCCATGCATATATTTAAAAATATTTAATCTTTTATGGAGGCACATATCATCAAAATAAAATGACACATTGGCTATTAGGAGAGATCATATTTCTTTAAAAACTAAAAAGAAACATTGGCCAAGACTAGAAAGTAGAAGAGACGATGGTCCCTCTTGGTCTTTCAAAGAAGGTGATGTCCCATGAATTTAAAGGAAATATGTTCTTTATTTGGCACAGGAAGTTACAATGGGTGTGAGAGTGCCTTCTTTATATGGGTGTTCACTATGGAGTTGTTTCACTGTGGAAGACCATTTGTCGGGGTTGAAATCACATGACCATTTGAAACTTATAACAGTAAGTATGTCAAAAACATGATTTCACTATTTGTTATTATTTTTATTCCATGGGATAAAATATAATTAATTTGTGTATGTTTTTACTTTGTAGTGTCATTATTTAGATATGGCACATCTTATTTGTATTCCATGGTGGTGTCAAGGGATATTTGAGATTGTTTGTATGTTTAAAAAGGAACTACCGACGAGTTTCATGGACTCGTTGGTTCATATTCTAATTCACCTAGTAGATAAAGTTAAATTAGTTGAGGTGGTTTCTTGTTGTTGGATGTTCTTCTTAGAGAGGTACATGAAGAAATTGAAGGTTTTGTTCAAAAAAGGGAAAAAATCGATGAGTCTATGGTAGAAGGGTACATATTGTATGAGTCTTTCTACTATGCCAGTGAATACATCAAGCATATAGACAACACACCAGGTGTGGTGATTTGCTATGACGAAAGGGATGAAGACAAAAGAGAAGAGGAGATTCTCAAAACGAATGGAAAAAGGTGCATGATAAGAGTAAGTGACTTATCATTAGTCAAATTTCTACACAGTAACTATTCATGCTGAACTTCATAATTTTTATTTTGATCTCATATGTACTATATATGTCAGTTTGATTTCATCATCGAATTAAGAAATTGAAGCCATCAACAAATTCATTAATTACAATTTGGAAGCAACGCAATTATGGGTTGCATTTTACGAATAGAAGAGGAGGAAATAGGAGAGTGACAAGAAATAATTCAAATGGTTGAATGGTAGAAGCATGCCTTATCCTGGTCATTTAAAAAAAATATGCCAATGATATGCCTCAATATTTGGGTTATTGACCAAGTCAAACAGAAATACAGTGCATCTAGTCATTACCCACGTGTTGGAGAGGATGCACTAAACATAGAGATTAGGTGCAGCAACTTGGTAATAATCTCTTTATGTACATTTTTAACTTCATAATGCACCTTTAAATTATAACATCTATATTATATATGTTAATTATGTTCATCTTATTAGACACATGACACTGCGATTTTTTCATTTTTTTTATATGTGCATTTGTTCCCATCTATGTGAGCATATGGACATCATTTTCACATAGAGGATGTCAGTGATGGACGCATGAAACAAGACTGTGGAGTGGGGTTTTATTTTGACCAATCTAGTTGGGCTAGTCACCACGATCAAAACCTAATACAAGGGATGTTAGGTTACATCGAAAAGATACAAGAGATCATTGAAGTGAACTTCTCTTCGTTCCAATGTGTTATTTTTAGGTGCAAGTGCTAGGACACCTTTGATCAGAATAATGTAAAGGAAGATCGTGATAGTGGATTGATATCTATCAACCCTAGAAAGATGTGACATGAAGCTAAGGAGCCTTATGTTTTCCCCAAACACTGCAACCACGTTTTTTTTTTACCAGATGTGTTGGATAGGGATTGATGGTTCGTATTAAGACACGACCCTAGATCAAAACATATTTTTTAGAACAACAATGCTATCATGCCAAGCGAGGAAGATAATCAGGGTGATGACGACAGAGACTGATATGTACTTGTGTTATTTCATCATTTATATTATTGTTGTATGTTTTTGTTTTCTTTATTTCACTAATTATATTGTTTTTTATTCGTCTTCTTTAGATTTTATATAATTGGTAAGATTCACAAATGTTTTTACACGTTTTTTTCCATTGGAAACTTTTTACACTTAAAACTAAGTATTTCCAATTGTGTAATTTATAATTTAAAAATTAAAATTTTAACATATTTGTTTAATTCTAAGTTTATGACAAGTTCAATTTGGATCTTTTGATAATTGGGTTTTCAACTTAGTTGTTTGTTATTTTATATATTTTTATCATTGCTTTTGGAAATATTTAAATTATGCCTCCAATGTTGACTAAAACCACAATTAATGAAGTAATTTAAAATTTTGATAGCAATCAACTTGCGAAATAATGAAAAACATAACAAATTTAGGAATATTTGCATCCATTTAATTTTAGGGCTAATAGAATGCTTATGATTGGAGATTAGAACTTTTTTATAATAACAATTTTTAGGGTAGAATAGTCTATTAAAAAAGAGTAGATAGTACAATGGAAAATAACATTTATTCATATGTAGTTAATTTTTGAAAAAGAATTTAGTTAGAATCACTATGTATGAACTATCTATACAATAGAAAATTATTTATGGTAGTTTTACAATTATAGTTTCAACCATATTAAAATTTGTAATTTATAAAAATATCTTTGCATTTTTTATTTAAAGTAAGTTTTTTTTGCATGTAATTCTATATATAAAATTTTGATATAAGTTCACCAATATATAATCTATAATAAATATTTATCTCATAAAAATAAACATCATGATGATAACCATCTAACAAACATAAACATAATCTAAAATACACATTCAAAATCACTAAGATCATCTAATTATATACACCTCTAGCACATATAAACATTATTAGCTAGCACACAGATCTAATAATTTAACATGGTATCATTATTGTGATCACATCTAACAATATCCCATGTTAAGAGATCTTATGCTAATTATATTGTTTTTTATTCGTCTTATTGGCATTTTATATAATTGGTAAGATATTAAATTTAAATTTAAATTGGTAAGAGTGGCTATAAATATCAAATTTAAATTGCTTGAAACTTTCATAAACTTTAGTGATAAATTAAATTTTATTAAAATAGAATTTTTTAAGCTATAATAAATATAAATTAATTATAAAAGAAAGACTTAAGCTTTTAAAATTACACAATAGATTTTAATTTTATAAATAAACTTAATATTTTATATTTTTTTAATTAATATAATTGAGAATAATTTATTGTTGCATTTTCCTATTATAATTAAAATTTAAATATATATATATATAATAATATATATATTATATATATATATATATAATTTAAAAATACATATTATTAAATTTATATTTAAATAATTATTATTTATTATTAAATATATATAATTTTAAATAATATTATATTAATAAATATATTTCTAATGATGCTTCACTCATAATTATTATTAATAAATAAACTTTGATTTTATTAAATTTAAATAAAATTAATTGTAATGTTATTTTTATAATCTAATATTTTATAAACAAATTTTTAATTATAGTTAATTTTATAGACTAATCAGTGATATATTTTAATTTTGTTATAAATATTTGGAAATTTTTATTTAATGATTACATGTTGCATTATACATTTTGAAAATTAATTGCAAAGATTAGTTAGATATTGTCTAACTCTTGTATTATAAGTATATGTCACAACTTTGTGATTTCTACATTTGGTTATGACTAGAAATGTGGTTTTGTTTAGAGGTTTGTAGAATTTAATTGTGTGTAAAATTGATTTTGTTTTGTAGTGATTGTTTTAGACATGTTTTATTATTTTATTTTTTTCTTTTTTTTTTATATGTTTTCTATTGGCAAAGACTATGTTGCTCGTAGCCCTTGTTTGAATAAGAATTTATTTAGAATGAATATATATGAACTATCTATGCAATAGAAAAATACTTATGGTAATTTTACAATTATAGTTTCAACCATATTAAATTTTGTAATTTAGAAAAAATATCTTTGCTTTTTTTATGTAAAATAAGCCGTTTTGCATGTAATTTCATATGTAAAATTTTGATAGAAGTTCACCAATACATAATCTATAATAAATATCATTTCATAAAATTAAACATCGTGATGATAACCATCTAACAAACATAAACATCATCTAAAATACACATTCAAATTTGCTAACACCATCTAATTATATACACATCTAACACGTATAAACACCATTAGCTAGCACACAAATATAATAATCTAGCAGGGCATCATCATCGTGATCAATCTAACAAAACACAAGCATTGCCTAATATCATCACCACGCACATCCTCAAATATACATCTCATGTCAAATAATTGTTATAACATACACATCTATCTGCAAGCACATTAAACAAACATATCTAACATGAGCTAACAATATACACATCAACACCCACATATAAATTAAGTACATCAACATGAACAGAAAAAATGATATAACTACATCAATTTAAATAAGATACAATAATACTAATGGCACGCAGAAGACAATGGATGGTCAATTGTCTCAAGAGTCGAAGAATGAGGTGGAGGAGGAGGTGGCTAGTTTGCTCTCTTAGGAGAAACATGAGGCAGTGGGTCATGAGGTGAATGAGGAAGAGGTGGAGTACTACCAGAAGGATCACCACCCTAATCATCATTAGATGGGGTAATACTGGGTGAAGATTGTGTATCTGTTGCATGGTCATCCCTCCTCAATGCTAGTATAAACCTGCTAGCTCCAACGATATCACGCATAAGACTTGTCATGGCAAGTTTGTCCAGAGTTCCAGGAGCCTAAGATCTTCCCTAATGTCTCGAGTCATCGTAGGGCATACTCTCTCCTTAGCCAAAAGTCTAGATAGTCGGTCGACCAACTCCATCCTGAATCTAATGTCAGGCCTACGTGCAGTTTTCATGCCCACAAGTATCTACATTTGAGGATGTCCCTCACCCTCCACAGCCTCAGCCATATCTGCATCTGCATCTGATGGGGGAGGAGGCATATCCCCAACAAATGTGTCAATATCTACTATAGAAATTCCTTTTATATTCAAACTGCTAATTGTAATTTACTAAAATAATAGACTTGAACCTACTCTACTCATCAGCAGAAACAATTAATCGATCGAGAAATAATTAAGCATACAAGAGAAAGAATTCAATCAACACATTACACAATGATTTCCTAGGGAAATCCACAGCTAAAAACCCTTGTTATCTATATATTGCATTAGTCAGAAAATATGAGAAGATTACAATGCTTTGCTCAAGCTCGAGTAGCCTTTGCACTATCTCTATCTATCTCACAGCTTCCTAGACAAGCCCGGGCCAATACTTAACCAAGTTTTTCTTTCCCAAGTCCCTATTTCTTGCATTGTTTCCTTGGGAATTGGTCCCCTATTAATTAGGGAAATTCCTCAATTGGAATTACGCAATCCCCATAGGCCTTCCTTTGACTACATGCACCACTTGTACAATTCGGATGATCATACAACTGATAATACATTGTCCCTAAACTCCAATCTCAACTTGGTAACTCTCAGATCTGACATGCATGAGTTATTTATGAGTGAATCATCAGTTCGTTGGTTGATCACTGCATGCAGCACCACACTACTAGACCTCCCACTAGTTCCTCCAACATTTGGAACTAGTTTAACTTAATTTAACTCAATTAAATTGAATTAATTAATTACAACTCAAAATAAACTCAACCAATGCTCTTATATTGTAGGAGACACTCTAAATGACTCAAGTTAGACCCTAAAATCGAATCAAATGAGCCAACTAATTCAAAGTAACTTAGTTAACTAATACAAGGTGTCATGAGATGTGGAATTACAATTTTATTCCTAATTTAATTCAAGGACAAAATTAAACTAGGATTTTCTTGTCGCATTTTCTACACTCCCTCTCAACAAGAAAGGGATTATCTGCTACCCCAATCTTGCCTCTGTGAAATTCGAATTTCCATCTTGACAATGCCTTTGTCAAAATATATGCATCTTATTCTTCTGTAGGAATGTACTCCAACAACATGATTCTCCTATGCACACAATCTCGTAGATAGTGATACCAAATGTCGATATGCTTGGACCAATCATGAAAAACTAGATTCTTAGAGAGTTTGATACAACTTTGATTGTCACAGTAAATCATTGTAGGATCCATCTATTGACTAAATAACCCAACAAGGATCTTCCTCATCCATACAACCTCACAATATGCTTGACTAGTGTCCATGTACTCTAATTTTGCCGAAATGAGTGCAATTGATCTTTGATTCTTGTTATACCAAGAAACTATTGCTAACCCAATACTAAATATTCCCCCTAATGTGCTCTTCCTATGGGATGGACTCTGTGCCCATTCTGCATCTGTGAATCCTTACAGCTTCACTCCCTCTATATGTTTGTATCAAAGACCAAACTGAGTGGTGCATATGAGCTATCTCAACATGTGTTTATTTTCCTTCCAATAGAATTTGGTTGGCTTAAGCATTTCTTGACTAAGTTGGTTAACTGGAAAACATATGTCTAGTCGTGTGTTCACCAAATACATAAGTGAACCCACAAACTACCTATAAATAGTAGCCTCCACTACTTCACCTGAAGCATCATTTTCCTTCATCCAGTTCCCTACCAGAGGAGTCTCCATGGCTTTGTTACTCTCCATGTGGAACTTCTTCAGTATCTCATTGGCATACTTTCCCTAAGAGGAAATAGTTCCTCATCTCCTTGTCATACTTCCATACCAAGGAAGTAATGCATGAACCCCAGGTCCTTCATCTTGAATTCTCATGCAAGATCCTCTTTGAAATATTTTACCAGCTTCTCATCACTTGATATAATTAAATCATTGACATATAATACTATAATCAACAATTTACCTTCAACCACAATTTGGTAAAGGTTTTCATCTGCTTCACTTTTGGTGAAGCCCAACCTGGTGAAATAGTTTTCAATCCTAGTGTACCAAGAAAGGGGTGCTTGTTTCAATCCATACAACAATCGCTTGATTTTGCACACATGTGACTCTCTGTTGAAGGTCTCAGATCCTTTGCGATGCTCAATGTAAACCTATTCCTCAATCACATCATTGAGGAATGTTTTCTTCACATCCATATGATGTGTCTTCCATCCCATCTGTGCTAAAAGTGTTAGAGTAGATATGATTAAAGAGTACCTTGCTACTAGAGCAAAGGCCTCCTCATAATCAATTCCCTCGACATTAGAGAACCCTCTAGCCACAAATCTACCCTTGTGTTTCTCCACACTCCCATATGTTGCTTTCTTTACCTTATAAAGTCATCTAGAACTCACCAATGACTTGTTTTTTGGTCTTGGTACCACTTCCCAAACACTATTTTTGATAATGGATTCATACTCCTCAACCATGGCATCAACCCATATTGGTCATTGCACTACTTCCTCGAATGAGGATGGCTCAATCTCTACACTCTCGCTCATCAAAGCCATGTAGCCAGTGTATCGATCTAGTGACCTCCTCTTCCTACGTTGTGATGTGGGTGCTCCCACATTCTCACTAGAATCATGCATCAATCTATCAGCCTCTTTGGTGTGCTTCTTTCCATCTTTGTTAGTCATCGCATGAGTGGGTGGTTCCACTCCCTGCTCCTTTGCATGTGGCTGCTCCACATCATCCTAAAGTTCTTCCTTTGGAGCTAAAATCTCCTCTTCTCCATGCAACTAAAGCTCCCTCTCAAGGGAACATCTCGTGGCCTTCTCTTCATAGAACTTCACATCTCTATGAACCACCATCATCCTGTGAGATGGTAGGTAGACCCGATAGTTGTGAGGTGTATAATTGTACCCCACAAATATGCCAAACTCGGTTGTTGGATCTAGATTTTTCACGGGGGCTTCACTGAGGGAGCAATACTATATCACGTGCATTCATATTAGGGGATATTTATTGAGGAAAAAATGACATAATATATTGGGGGATATATAGGGGGTAAAGGGTTTTTATATTGGTAGGTATAAAAACTGGACCTCGAAGTTAATGAAAAAATATAAAGGGGTATAAAAAATGTTAATGAAAAAATGGATACCTACAATATCTCGTGAAAGTAGGGGTTTTTTAATTGGACAGGTATATTGGTTTCGTATTGGTAGGGGGTTAAATAATTTGATTTTTAGAGGTATTTTCCAATATTTTTTCAAATTTAGGGTATTGTTTAATATGCCATGAACGCACGTGATATGTCATAGGTTCATTATGTGAATCCCCCGTGAGATTTTTTCCTTGCATCCTTGGTAACATGATAGTAAACTAATGAACCAAAGATCCTGAAGTGTTCCACATCTGGTTTCTTACCTAAAAAAGCTTCTTCTAGCATACTCATCTCGAGAATCTGATGAGGACTCCTATTCTTCACATATACAGTTGTGATGCATGCTTCAACCCACAAGTGCAACGATAGGCCCTGATCATGTAACATTGCTCGTTCAGCTCCCACAATACTTATGTTCTTCCTTTCAGCCACCCCATTATATTGTGGGTTATGGGATGATATTAACTCTCATCGAATGCCTTTTGATGCAAAGAATTTCTTGAATTCATTCAACACATATTCTCCACTGTTATCTCTCTTGAGAGCTTTAACATTCCTGCCAGTGTCTTTCTCAACAAGTGCTTTAAATTCACAAAATTTAGAGAATGTATAATATTATTTTGCATGAATAAAATCCAACACTTACGAGAGAAATCATCTACAAATATTACATAATACCTATGCTTGGCCATGGAGGTTGTCAAGAACAGTCCACACACATCTGAGTGAACTCTTTCAAGGATCTCTTGCGCTTGACTATCCTTATCATGAAATGTGGATTTGGTGTACTTCTCCAATGTACACCTTTTTCATGAATATCTTTGCTCTAGTGCACCCTTGGGAAGTCATGTAGAAATATTTTGCATGATCTTCAAAGATCTATGGTGTAGGTGACCCAATCTTCTATTCCACAACTCACTGATGTCTTGGATATGCACCTTCTCTACTTTTGTGCTCAAACCAGCACAATCTTCTACATCCAATTTATAGAGCTTCTTCACCTGAACCCTGATCCGCTTCACTTGTCCTGAGGCTATGTGACGAAGGAAATCCTTTCCTTTTCTAAATATCACATCGTAGCCACGGTCCTCCAACATGGAAACTAAAACCAAATTATTCTTCAAACCGAGAACATACATGACATATTTTAATGTGAGAGGAGAACCACACTCACTCTGAAAAGTAACAGTATTGATGTCGATCGCCCTATACCTTCCATCATCTCCCATTTCAATGTTCGTCTGGAGGTCCTTCTCCTCCAAGTCACAAAAGAACTCTTTTTTACAGTCATATGGAATGAGGCTCCACTATCCAGATACCACACACTACCCATCACTGATGTCACCATGCAAGTGATAAGGGTGAAATCCAGCTCGAATTGTGAAGCAAGAGCTTTACCTGCTACTCCTCTTGAGGGATTCATGTCATCCTTCTTGTGTGGACACTTCATGGCATAGTGTCCCAGCTCATGACAGTGAAAACATTTAATCTTCGACAAGTCCTTCTTCTTGTCACCCTGACTGGAATTTGATTTGGAATGGGATGACTTCCCTTTCCATCTAAGGCACATTTCTCCTCATCATCATGCATGGATGAAGATCCATCTCTAGTGTTTTGTCGAATCTCTTCTTGCACCAAATCAGGCCACAAACGCTCCCACTCTAGTAGCTTCTCCCTCCCATTTACTGAGTCTTGGTAGTTGTGCCAGCTCTTGGGAAGACCTAGAAGTGCTAGGCTGACTATATCATCTTCAGCAACTATAACACCAACACTTCCAAGCTCATTCTGACATTGGGTGAACTTAGTCAATTACTTTGGTATTGTGTCGCCCTTCTCCATCTTGATTTTTCTGAGCTTGTCCTTCAGTGCTAGCTTCCTATGGTCACTGATGTTTTGAAACAAGTATGTCAAGGCCTTCCACAGTGCATATGGATTCTCCTTACCATGGAGGTTCAAGACAATATGATATCGAACTCCTTCTAGGATAATCCTTCTCACCTTTGCAACACATTTTCTCCACTCTTCCAGATCTTGACCATCAGTTGCTGGAGGCTTAGGAATATCTTTGACTATGAATTCCTTAAGCATGTTGTCTTCAAGCAATGCCTCCATCTTGTCCTTCCAATAAATATAGTTCGAACTACCCTCAAGGGCATATTCAAGTCTCAATCCGTAGAACAACATCCTGCTAATAATGAAGTATGATACTACAAATTCAATTTCACCTGCAAAACACAAATTCGCATTCTCCTCTTCTATAGTGATTTATGCTTCGATACATGTTGTGGACAACAACAACACCCCCTTCTTAATTAGTTTAATAACTAATACTAAATAAGTGGGGACCCTTGTTCAAAAATTTAAAAAATTAATTAGGGCTTGTATTTCCTTTTTTAATAAAATTTATTATCATAAACTTAGGAGAATAACCTCAAAAAATCTAAAAAGATTTAAGCTTTATGGTAAGTTAGAATAAAATCACTCCTTTAATAAAGAGCATCGCATTGTAAAAAGGTTATGGATGCCTTCCTACAAGCGGAATCCTAAGTTTGTGAAATCGTGATGCGAAACCACACACTAAAAAACACTCATCGCATCGCATGCCTCGAATATCACTTAAAACTTAAATGCCTCAAACCACCGATATGTGATGGCGCATCTCGCAAATCGCATTTCACAAAAAACACAGTAACGGATGATTGTCATACGCAATGGATTAGTGATATTGCGATCTGCAATATTATGAAGCAAATCGCAAAATTGCCTCATCACAGATCAGCAGGGCTCGTCGTTCGATAAATCTTTTTCCATAAACTGATGCCCAGTTATGCACGTTAATGTTAATTAATGAGTTAGTTGGCAATCATTAATGAAATATGGTTTTGATCTAATCAAAGAGCCATTTCACGTCAAGTGATATATTTTTATATGTTTTCGACATTTAAAGCTTTCCCGTCACCTTTTTCTTATCATTACTCTTGCCTCATTTGTAAACTGCAGGAGCGAAGAGCAGAGAAGTATACATAGTAGTGATCAGAATATTATGGGAAAGAAGGGTAAAGCTCCGAGTTCTGAAGATAAAGAAATGATGCCCTTATACACGGACACCACCTATAACAAAGATGTCGGTATTACTACTTGGGAAGGCATGTACAGTCTACTCGAGGAAGAAAACTCCATAATAATGGAGATTACAGCTACTGCTGGCTGACATGGGTCTTCTGAGGCATCGATTACATAATTAGCATGTTCGTTCTTGCACCGGATAGTGGCAAGGCCCAAAATTCTTCCATACACAGACATCGTCAAATGGGTACTGGATAGTGTTGATATCACAAATAGATAATTTAAGACTCAGGGTCAAGGACTCATTGGCTCGTTCACTACACAAGATTTGAGGCTCATGTATCATCTATCAGAGCTACAAGCGACTTATAACAAATAGTTCATGGAAAAGTTCGCTAAAGAAAATGTAGATTTGGCAGAATACACCAAGGATTAGTCAAGAAGGGACGAACCACTAAAAAAGGATAAGCACGGTATGTATAGTATTGGTTCTCTCACCTCCCTGTATTGCTTTGCTGCTGCTATGCTCTGTAGACTTTTTGGAAAGCCAGACGTTAACAAATTTTCATCTGAATGGCTACCATTATTGGATGCCGCCACTAATGCTACTATTATGGATTGGGCTAAGATATTGTCCAATAATTTAGCCACAACCATTTTGAATTACTGGTCCAAAAGAACTACTACTCAGAGGATTTATCCCCCTTTCTACTTGTCTGCTTATGTGATGGATGCAATATGTTATATTTCCAAGTTTCCTCTAATGGGCTGGAAATGGACTACTCAGGACCGCTTACCCATTCATATTATCACAAAGAATTATGCGATTCCAAGTTCATTCCATATTTCTACAAGATTTGTCATGGAATCATGTTACCTATGTACAAAATGTTGTATGATAAAGACACTCCAAGATTTTCTCCCGAAGCAGAGGTCGATATGCTCCCTGTTGCGAGATGGTTCGGAGAAGAAATTTTCACATATTTTAGAGTATTCGGAAGTATCGCTACCCCTCATGTCTTACCTTTATATGTTCCTGATAAACTACTGGCACGAGAGATTGCTTATCAGACCTGCGGAGAAGGAGGTATGAGTAAAGATTTGAAGGACAAGAAGAAGGCCATTGGGCCGCAATTTCCTGTGGCCTATGGGGCCTTTTCACTATTTGATGAAGGTCATGCATTCAAAGAAGTAAACAACATGTTATGGCTACGATTGTTTAAATTTCTAGGAAGACCGTTCAACCCTTCTGATATCGTTAAGAATTTCGCTACCGCATTCAAAATAAAAGTGTTTTCTAAAGAAGATGATCTTTTTGATGATATGTTTCAACAGAAAAGTACACTTAAAGAAGTTCTGCATTCAGCCAAAATGCAATTTCCTCCAGCAGAATTTCAAGAGTTCAAAATGTATAGAGAAAGCAAGTTAGCTAATATCCCTTTGGATAAATTATGCTTGGAACCTGTGAGGGAAGCAACTCCTAGTATCAGTCTTAGTTGAAGTTCAAGTATAGACAGGTCTAAATCTAAGTCTGGGAGAGAAACGTCAGAACACTCCCAGAGGTCCAAAAGTGACCATAATAAACGCAAAGGGTCAGTAAGGGATACTGCCTAGTCTAAGGAGCACCTAGAGCAACAGGTTTTAACCTCTCCACAGGTATATCCTCCCCCTCCCATCGTCCAGCCACCATCAGTCAGAACTGAGCTGGATAAAGAATGGGAGACATTCAATGACTTAATCAATATTGAGGGATAGAGCACAAAGACACCTAAAAGTAATGTACATATAGTGGATGATATAGTCACAAGGGCAATCAACAATGTCCCAGAAATGGAACATATTCCCATTACCCCATCTTCTGAACTTATGCTCAAAATAGAGGAAATTCCTCCTCTTGATGTATTTTATAGTCCTTAGCATAAATCAGTGGTGAGAAGACAAAGAAAGAAAAGGAAATTGGAAAGCATGCTCTCTCATGATGTAGAGCAATTAGACATCCTTTGGCAAGATCCTACCACTGACCCCACTAAAAATCTCACTAAATTATCTCAGATTGCAGGAGCATATGCTTCTACGACCATTGATAAAGCATCTAAGGTACAGCAATTACTGAAAGAAAAAGAAGATCAAATACAGGTTTTGTAGCAACATCTACAACAAGCCAGCACCAACAGCGAAGCATAGAAACAGCTTGAAAGACTATAGCAGGACTTTCAACAAATGCAGCTAGCATACCAGAACAATTTATCTGAAAGAGAAAAACAATTACAGGTTATGCAAGAGATGCACAAGGATGATCCTAAGCTTACAGAATTCGTCACAAAATCCATTTCCTTAAATGATCAACTACTGCAGCAACAAGAAAAATTGTGCCAAATAATATCATAGTGGAGCTCTTATTGCGAAATAAGCGACAGAATTACTAATCAAGTCGTGGACTTGCGACATGATTACGATTTAATTGATAAAAGAGTTACTGAATATTTGGCTTGGTAGGAATCAGAGGAAGGGAAAAAGGCAGGCGCACCCATAATCAATGACACCCACAAAGAGATGCTCTTTAATAAGTGGGATGCACAGATCAGGAAAGTAGAACAAGCGGCAGAAGAAGCAGCCACAACAGCAAACAACGTTATTGACTGCATCAATGGAAATTTACACAGGGAAAATCTGATCTCAGAGACCACTCCAGGATATCTACCAAATGTACAGCATCTACAGACAAGTTGGAGACAGAAAGCTCAAGGAAAAGCAGAGTCCATCAAAA
This sequence comes from Pinus taeda, assembly GCA_000404065.3. NCBI lineage: Eukaryota > Viridiplantae > Streptophyta > Pinopsida > Pinales > Pinaceae > Pinus > Pinus taeda. Next base: position 644 of record APFE031142491.1, on the reverse strand, counting down.
GGTTAACCAAGTTGAATTGGGATTCTTACTGGACATACTTGGTAAAACCATACAGCCAATGCATGACTCCCAAATGTATCTTTGATCCGGATTTAAACAGGAACACAACAAATTACAGAGATAACCATATACACAAATATGCAGCGGAAATAATACTTCATTTCATTAATGGAAAATACTGAAATATGCTTACAATCAGAAATGGAAATAAACTAGCTAGGGCGATGGTAGCTTATCTCTGAGAAGAGATGTGTTGGCTACATGCCTCTGACTGACTTACAATGAGGCTCGAAGGCCTATTTATTGTTGAGAAACAATGAAAAACCCTTAACATTCCAAAACCTAACCCCAGGAGATGAAACGCCAAACTGTGGGCCCCGTTTGGGGGTAAGTTGGTACATCAACTTCCTGGGGGTCGTAACTTTAGCATATGATCTCCATTTGACGCGTACAATAGCTCATTAGAAAGATCTATTCGAGCACTATCATTGTTGGAAACCAACACAATTCCATGTTCCATGGACCCGTGTTGCCCCTAGGATCCCAAAAAACGTCGTTTAGGGCCTCAAAACGGCTCCGGAAGTTCAGGACCCGAAAAACTGCTAAAAATAGTAAGTTGTGCTACAATTAAGGAAAACTGAAAA